>OZJO01013025.1:0-11179 GCA_900406225.1 Acrobeloides nanus | reverse complement strand
TTTCAATAAACAGCTTTTTTTAAAAATGTTTAACGATTGATAAAACGGCATAAATTTGAAAATTTAACTAAATTTTTAGTTTTTTCTGATTTTTTTCCAATGTTTTAACAGATTTATTGTTGTTTTACAATTTTCTGCACGCATTTTTTTAAACTATCGTTATTTTGGCATAACCTCATTTGAACAACGAGACATTTAGTCCACGTTATACATTTGCTCCATGAATTTTTCCATCAAAATTTGTATATATCACAAAGTGGAATAAATTCGTGGAGCAAATGTATAACGAGGGCCAAATGTCACGTTGTTCAAATAAGGTGATGCATATTTTTTATATAAATTTGGAACTTGATCAATGTTTATCAGTTCTAATTTTAGTTTATGCTTTCTATGAAATCATGGAAGCTTGGCAAGAAGAATTTTTTGATTTTTATGATCAGATTCATGAAGAGATGGAGTTAAGACAAAGTTCCGAACCGAACAATCAAAATATAGCGGAATCTACTTCAAGTGATTCGAGGTAGTTTTGTTTGATAAGCCGGCACAATATAGCATTACTTATTTGTTTCCGATTTATGTTGCCATAATAATTAACGTTTTTGCTTATTGTTTCTTTTTTGACACAAATTTTTAAGTATTTGATTAGTTTTTATTGGAATTGTAATATAAACAGTTTTTAAGGTCGCGCATCAAAATGCTGAATTCTGGTAGAAAACCTCACTGGTCATGGAATTATTTTTCAAGATATCTGAGATTATTGATGGGAAGAATCATATTTATGTGATTTGTAAATTTTGTGATAAGAAGTACTTGTCGAATGCAACGAGAATGACAACACATCTTGTGTTTAAAGTAACTCTTTAAAGTTATTAGCAGCTTCAACGTAAAGATTGGGGTTGGCATACTTCCAAAACGGATTACTATTTAAAGGGGGTTCACGCCCAGTACACTTAAAAATTTTTTTCTTCAAATGACTGATTTTTAGTACTCGGGGGTTTTCGGGAACGAGAAATCAATTTTCAACTTTTGTTGAAACTTGCTACACATGATAGCTCATTTGTAGATCTTGATCTATATAGCAACTTTTGTGATGATGTATAGCAAGTTGTTTTGAAATTTTTTAGAAAAGTGAAATATGTAATAAGATTTTGAAACATGTTTTTATGACGCAAAACATGTATCAAAATCTTGTTAAATATTTCTATTTTTCTATAAAAATTTTAAAAAACTTGTTATACATCATCACAAAATTTGATACTTAGGCCAAGATCTACAAAATGAGCTATTATGTGTAGCAAGTAGGCGTGTACCCTATTTAATATTTTTATGACTCATTTTAGTGTCAAAAAGTAGATCTACATGAGAAAGTGGCCATTGATGCTTTTTATTCAAAAAATCAAGGTACATCTCGAATGAGTCGTTCAAGTACTGTAAATGAGCCATCGACTTCAATTTTTTTAAATGAGCCATCGTTTTCAATTTTTGTAAATGAGCCATCGACTTCAATTTCTATAAATGAGCCATCGACTTCAGCCCAAGTTACACAAGCTTCATGTCACATCAACAAGGCTGATGCGTTGTTAACGCAGGTAACAAAGTTTTTAGTCTTGATTCTAAATTGATACTTCTTTATTTAGGCAATGTGCACCGGTGGAATATCTCACCGATTTCTTCAGAACTCATACTTTCGTCAATTTCTCCTAGCGCTTAACCCGACTTATAAGCTACCAAATAGAAACAAGTTATCATCGGAGCTTATTCCAGCTGAATTTGATCGTATCGAAATTCTGGTGAATAGTACAATAAGCCAATCTGAATTTCTTTCTTTATCATCGGATGGATGGAGCGATATTTGTATGAATTCGATTATAAATATTATCGCCCACAATCCAATTCCTCTGTTAACTAAAAGCGTGGATACGGGATCAAATGGGCATACAGGTTTGTTATTTTGGTAATTTTATGATTTTCGACTCAAAAATCGAGGGGTAACTACTGAAAAATGTAATTATTACTTTTTGATTAAAAAAATATTTTTGCGTGGAATTTTTGAAAATTTTTTTATTAAACGAAAGTGGGCTCATTCGAATCTTATCAAAATTACCCCAGGGGGTTTAGTAAAATTTATTTGGGGTGCTTAACATCCGGAACGAGCGTGTTAAAAATGATATTAGGGCAACTCGACATGTAGAATCCGAATTTCAAAAACTTATTCAAAAATTACTATAAAAGGCTCAAATATACAAATTTAGTTAAATAGGTAAATTTTGAATATTATTCTCGAAATTTACCTAAAACTTCGCTAATGGGCTGATTCATATACTCGGGGGGGGGGGTTGGTTATGGGGAACATGAATTCGAAAAAATTATTCAATTTTGACTTCAGGATCCTTATATACTATATTAACCCTGATTCAGGGTCATTTTTCAAAAACACCCTTTTGAAATTTAAATTCGGATTCTACCGTTGAGTTGCCCTAATATCATTTTTGGTCTGCCATTAAATACACAGGAAACTCGATGGTGTTAATTACTATCAGAATTGATGTTTTTAAGGTATATAATAATTTTTTATGTTGTTACTTGAAAGGTGATTTTTGTCACCTGCGAAGTGACAAAATCGAAACATGACGGAGAGAAGGGAGATTTTCCGATCAGAACTCTAAAATTTGTTCGGAATGATATTCTCCAAGCCTAAAACCCCGTGTATAAAAAACAAACAGTTCTAACATTTTTAAACAAATTAAATTTTTTGGCCTACTGGGAGCCAATTTTTGACCTCCGAAGTATTGTAAATTTTTTCTTCTTTGAAAATGCGCTCAATCAATTTCTCGAATAATTTTACCCTTGGTAAATGCTTTTTTGCAAAAAGTAAAACTGCGAAGTTAAACTGTCATCTGCCAAGTTACAATGGATTTTGTCACTTAGCAGCTAACAAACGTCACTTTTCAAGTGACAACATAAGAAATTAATATATCTTAAAAACATCCATTCTGATAGTAATTAACCTTAAATTTTGTGCATAAAAATTCAAAAATTAAAATTCACTTGAAAGGTGAAGTTGTTGTCACCATCCAAGTGATACTTTTCTACGAGCCCTGCTCAGAAGCGTTGAGCGCCGAAGACGCTCGCATTTCAAGTACTTTTGTTAAATTTAGGTGAATATTGCTGGCTTGCTGAAAAGTGAAATTGTACGAATTGGTCCGACCAAGATTTTCTCCATTTGCACAGATAATGCTGCGAATATGAAGAAGGCGTGGAAAATACTGGAGAAGGAATTCCCTTGGATAATTTTTCATGGCTGTCAGGGTCATTGTCTTAATTTAACTTCAAAGGATATATGCAACCTTGGTCCCATTAAAGAACTAATTGATCAGTCTAAAGCTTTGGCAATGTTTTTTAGGTTTTTATGTCTTTATTTTTGAGGTTATATTTTGTATATTTAGCCGAAAAACACCGAAATGTTTGCTATCTGCTATGCAAAAAGTAATTAATGGAAAGGCCACTTCGTTAGAATTGCCTATTGAGATCCGTTGGGGAACGGTTTCGAGACTAATAGTTGAAATTATTGATGGAAAGAATGCGATTCGGTCTGTTCTTTACGATCCTAGAATTATTGATCACGAAAAACTTGGACCTGACTCGGAATTGTTTCGCAACAACCTGTATCGAGATGATGATTTTTGGATAAAATTGATCGAGCTTAAATCTTTAATTTGGCCTTTTGCTAATGCTATCGAGAAAATTGAAGGTATGTGAAACTGATTTTCTTACTTTTATTTTTGCATGTATAATTTAGGCGACAGATTCTGTCCCGAAGATGCATATTTAGTTATAAAGAATGCATATAAAGAAGCTTGCAGCAGTGCCGAAAGAATCATTATGTTGGGTGAAAATATTAAAAATGAATTAAAGAAGGTGATTTTTTAAAGGATTTTATCACTCTATATCAGTGAAGTAGCAGAGAGTGGCCCAGGGGCGCGAATTACCTCAAGCCACCATAACGAAAAAAATTCCTAATGGTCTCTTATTTTTTCCCAAAATTAAAAAAATTATAAAGGGGGAGGTATTTTTTACGGCCTAATCTCAGAAAAAACCTTATAAAAACATCACTTTGGGGTACTTTTTCATGGGGAATCGATTTCGCGCATTCTCGAAACTGAAAAAATCCTGAAAATGCATGCCTGACCCTGATTCAGGGAAGGGGTAGAAAATATTGAAGCGAAAATTAAAAGAATTAAAATTACCCTACACGCTAAAAAAAGTGAGTAAGAGGAATTACTCTCACGCTGATGAGGAAATCGCTACTCTTAAATTTAAGAGTTATTCCACTCAAAAAAGTTTTCGTCGTGACTGGAATAACTCTCAGGTTGTTTTGGGAAAAATAACTCTCAAGTTAAACATTTTTAAGTGGAAATACCCTTAAATTTAAGAGTTATTACTCTCAAAATTTTGAGAGAAAAATACCCTCAGCCGAGTGAGAGGAATTACTCTTAAATATGAGGGTAAGTCTGCTAAAACTCATTTGAAAGGAATAACTTTCACATTTTTGAAAATTTTCTGTCTTTGGATTGATTATAAGAGCTGTAATTAACACAGGACCGATGTCTGAAACAGAAAGTTCTAAAAATGCACAGAACTTAGTGAAACTGAAGTTACAGCCTTGTTTTCAACCAAGGGTATTTATGGAAGCGATTGATCGATTTTATTTGACATGATGACTTTGGCAATCTGAAGTTTTTTTGGGAATTGGTTTTTAAGAAAACTTTTAAAAGATTTTTTCAGAGGGTTTTTAAGAATTTTAATACAGTTGAGTCTCGATATAAAGGTACCCCCTGTAGTTCAAGTGTACCAAAATTCGTATATTTAGTGTCTTGTGCTGTTGCAACACGTCGCAGCTGTTGCGACGCAAGAAAACTGTTAGGCACCATTTATACTTGCCGCAAGACGCGCGCGTCTTAGTGCATTTTGAAGACGCCGTGACGCGATTTGTTGAGACCACTTACAAGGGATCCTCACAACTCGCGAAATCGCTTTTTTTCCAAAATTTGTCCCAAATTACTAGGTGCATTGAGTATGTAAAAATGGGCACTATTACTTTTTTCACATTTATTTTCACGCTTACTTTTTTCACGTTACTTTCTTCGGAACTTATGCACTTAGGCCCTCCCCCAAACTCGCATAAATATAAACATTTACAAAAATTTAGGGGGGGGGGCGAAGTGCACTGATCAGTGCACTTCGCCCCACCCCCCAAATTTGGCATTAGGCCTTTGGTTACGGCGGCGGTTACCAAACACGTTACCGGCCTTTTGTTACCGACTTCACACGAGGATTTTCATGAAAAGTGATGTTCTAAAAGTTATTCCTGAGATCATGGGAAACAATTTTGTAGAATATTGATTTTTATGAAAAACTTTTATATTGAAGAAAAATCGTATGGTAACCAAAGGCCTAGTGCCCCAAATTTGGAGGGGGGGGGGCGAAGTGCATAAGTTCCCTTTCTTCACGTTACTTTTTTCACTTTTCCGCACCATACAAACTATTACTTTTAAAAAAATTGCATGAAAAAAGTAAGCGTGAAAAACCAAAAACGTGAAAAAAGTAATAGTGCCTAAAAACGCGCATAGTCCGGTGTGCTAACACAAAGTCTTGGTCGCGCTAGTAATTTTTAATATGTATATAATATACAGGTTGTTTTTGATTGCTTCCACATTTCAAAAATTGTACAATTCTTAATTTGTTATTTTTAAGAAATTTTTATTTTCGTTTCCTTTTTTATTTTTTTGTGAAATTTATATGCATTTTAGAACTGAAAATGAGCACTCAAAAAAGCGAAATCGTATCACGTTGGACAAGAACTTAGAGATAATTGAAGAGGCATTAAAGAACAATAACGAGTGTTATTTGGCGAAAAAATTTGGAACTCCAAGATTAACAATTCAACGAATTCTTAACGAAAAGAAAAAAATAATCCAAGCAATAGAAGAAGGAGATGATTCAAAGCGTATCGCTTGAAGCCATCCAAACAACAGGAGCTTGAAGAGTCGTTAAGTTGGATGAAACAATTGAGAAGCCATAATCTTCAATTACTGTGAATTATTGAAGGTAGGATTTTTTGTATTTTAATCAGGGGTGCCAAGTCTACTGATTTTTCAGAAAAGTGCTTATTTTGGGATGTCAAATCTGGCAAAATGCTGAATTTTCAGTGTCAAATCTGAACTTTGAAATGCGAAATTTTGTTAAGTTTATAGGAAATAATGGGAAAATAGCATTTTCTAATTTTTACTCCTAAAATCTGATTTTTGAAGTCAGATTTTCTGATTTTGAAAAAATGTTTTTGACACTTTTGATCATACATGGGCAAGGGGGGGGGACTGTCTACCCTACTTCTTATTGGCTTTAAAAACACATAAGAATCCCCCTTATGTTTTTGCCTAAAATTTGAAAAAAGTTGATTTCTTGGGTAAAAACTCCTATATTTGAACCCACTTCTTAAATTTTTTGACCAAAACACATGAGCCCACTTCTTATTTTCGGGGGTATAGGAGTAAATTCGTAAATTTTAGTTGGTGGCTAAAAAAAGGTCGTCAAATTGCAAATCCGAAAAATTTACGTATGCAAAGACCACTTCTTATTTTGGGTCTCTATCCCCCCTGCTTGCCTACGTATGTCCTTGATTTTACAGGGTGTTCCAAAAAAAGTAGAATTTTGAAATTTTTTGGGGTCAATTTTTTGAAAAAAATTTTCTTTCTAAAAATGTCTTTTCTAGGGGTAAAAATACTGAAAAACACGAATCCGATGTCCAAAAATTTTTTTGACCCATAAAAACCCCTTAAAATGGCCAAAAACGTGTTTTTTAAGACTTTATCATAGAAAAATCGTTGTTTGACCAAATTTCTTCATGTAAAAACGCCTAATTCCTGCATTTTAAGGGATTTTTATGGGTCAAAAAAATTTTTGGACGTCGAATTCGTGTTTTTCAGCTATTTTTATTCCTAGAAATGACATTTTTCGAAAAATTGACCACAAAAAATTTCAAAATTCTACTTTTTTTGGGACACCCTGTAATGTTTTAACTCTACTGTTTTTAGGAAAAGGCAAAGAAAAGAGCGAATTTGCTTGGGATTACGGAATTTAAAGCAAGCATTGGACTATGAAGATATTCTAGAAGTTGAAGCCGAAACCCGATAAGTTATGAATACATGTTTTTGCTGGATGAGGAATTATAAATTTACATTTGAGTCTCGATATAATGACACCCTTCGGGAGGAGTGGCACTTTTTTGCTAATTTTCGAAAAAGCGATTAATTATAATGCAAATGATATAAAAATAGATATTTTTTGGAATCACTAGAAAGTGCACTACAAAATTTTAAGGGATGTGGTTAACAAATCGAAATTGCCTTCAAAATGACCGAGTTAGAAAAAAGCTAAAAAATGAACAAAATTTTTTTTGACGAATTTCTAAAAAACTCGTTTGATTTGTAGTTTCCATGGCCGATTCTTAGAGAAAATTTGGTCAACCCATAGAAAATGTCAACAAAATGACCGAGATCACAAAAAATATCGAGATGTAAAATGACCTCCCTGTATTTCAGTCCAGGATAATTATTTTATTGTTATTTTTAATATGTGTTTTAGTAGAAAAATAAGAATTTTTATACTTTTTCCAGTGTTTTCTTAAAATTGAAGGGGTGCCGTTATATCGAGACTCAACTGTATTTTGATCCGTTAATTATATTAATTGTTTTTATCACCTTGTAATGTTGTAAAAATATTTATGTTGTGAATTTGTGTGTTATTTAAACAGTCCACGATCGTGTACTATCGGGTTTAGCTAGTCGATTATAGCCTTATTTGGGTTATTTTTAAAGAGAAAATCATGAATTTGAGGTAAAAAATAGAAAATCAGTGTTTGAACCTTAAAAAAGCGATCAAAAAGTCTTAAAGGGGGGGGGGTAACAATTATGGCTTATTCTCTGAAAAAATTTTAATTTTTTTGTTGCAAAATGACATATCTAGGGGTAATTTTATGCGAAAAATCGATTGCACACATTCCCGAAGAGTGAAAACCTTTGTTTGACTCTTAAAAATTGAAAAATACGTTTTTTATAGTATACGTACAGGTTGTTTTTTGGTTGCTTCCACATTTCAAAAATTCACCAAAAATCGAGTTTAAATCCGTTTCCATCGCCCTATAGCTCAATCGAACGCTCTAATCTGATTAACAAACAAAATTATTGAAAAAATTTTATTTTTGATTTTTTACCCCAAAAATAGTGAAAATATGGGTAAAATTCGTATTTTTCAATTTTTAAGGGTCAAACAAAGGTTTTTACGCTTCGGGATGCGCGCAATCGATTTTTCGCATAAAATTACTCCTAGATATGTCATTTTGCTCTAAAAATAAAAAATTTTTTTAGAGAATAAGCCATAATTGTTACCCCTCCCCCTTTAAAATACCCATTTTGGTGTGAAACTCTTTGACAATATTACATAAAATTGAGCTGAGGAAGGTATTTTTAGCCGAAAAACACAAGATTGAGGTCGAAATAATAAGAAAAATTAATATTGGTACTATTTTTAGTCTAGTCTAAATTTTTATGTCTTCAAAAATAACGATCAAACCCGTATAAATATTAATTTTTGGGTATTACTCTTCTATTATGTAGGCCTCATAAAAATACAGTAACAACTTTTATGATTTTTATCGCTTTTTGACATTCATAGAACGATTTTTACGTTTTTAGACCTCAATTTTTGCTGAAAAAATACTCTTAAAGTCACATTTATGAGGCCTACATAATAGAAGAGTAATACCCAAAAATGAATATTTATAGGGGTTTTGATAGTTATTTTTGAAGACAAAAATTGAGACTAGACTACAAATAGTACCAATATTATTTTTTTAAATTTCGATCTCAATCTGGTGTTTTTCAGCTAAAAATACCTTTCTCAACTCAATTTTATGTGGTATTCCATGTCAAAGAGTTTCACACCAAAATGAGTATTTTTAAAACTTTTGATCGCTTTTTTAAGATTCAAACACTGGTTTTCACATTTTTTGACTTCAAATCCGTGATTTTCGCCTAAAAATAACCCAAATAAGACTATAGTCTAATATCGACTAGCTAAATCCGATAGTACACGATCATCCATAGAAATAAATCCGATAGTACACGATCGTTCATAGAATATTTACATACATTAAGAAACTTTCCTCATCATATTGAAGTTTTGGTCATCCAAGTAGCTTACTCAACATTTGAGAGTAATTACTCTCATATCTGGTTACGCTAGCCTGGTTTCTGATTGTATTGAATGAGAGGAATAAATCTCAAGTGATGAGGGGAATAACTCTCAAATTTGAGTGGAATTACTCTCAAAAAAATTATGAGGGTAAGTTATTCTCATCCAATGAGGGTAATAACACTCAGAACCGATCTTTGAGTAATAACTCTCAAATTTGAGAGTAATTACCCTCATATTTTCCCAAAATTTTTTAGCGTGTAGGCTTAGGCTTAACATTAGGCTTGGGCTTAAGCCTAAGGTTAAGCCTAAGCCTAGCCTTAAGCTTAGGCTTTAGAGAATTTTTTACATAAACTACTTCAACAAATATCAGCTTTTGGAATCCTGTTGATTGCCTCTCTCCAGGGGAAAGAGCTCCAAAAATTTTCACGTGTATGCCCCCCTCCACATCCAGAATCTCTTGTTTGTTAAAAAATTTAAAGAATTCGATTAAATTTAAAGACTTGCAGGGCGGATTCCCACTGGGGAAAAGTTTTGTCTTTTGAAAAATTTTCATTTGGTCGGTTGTCTGGCAGATTTGACAAATCGTTGACGAACTTGCCTTGATAAAAAAAATGCGTTTTCTTTTTAACTTTCCTGGAATTGCGTGGGTTAAAAAAAATCGGGGTCAACAAATTTTTCTTGTTTTTGAGATGAACTGATAAACTAAAGATTGAAAAAAAATTATGTTTTGATTGACAAGATGCAAGACGAAAAAACGAAAAAATTTTAGGATGGCTTGTTAAATATTTTACGAAGATTCAGCCAACGAATCGAGCGGGTATGTTTGGTGGATCGGCCGGTGGACTATTCATTTTTGCCAGATAGCTTATTTAGTTTTATGGCTGCTGCTTTGCCTCAATTACAAGTAAAAATTTTCGAAGAAAAATAGTCAATTTGTTGTTTTAAAGATTTTTGAAGGTCATGAAAAAAAGTTAAGATTATTATATGCCATTTTTTGGTCAAAAATCGAATTTTTGGCTTCATAAATGATTTTTCTTGGGAAAGTGATGTTCAAGTTGTTCCCCATAAAATTTCGGGTAGAAATGTCCTCTTGCGGTTTGACGAATTTTTCAATTTTTAACAAATTTTTGACGAACTTTTCTATTTTTGGCACATTTTTCAATTTTGACAAATTTTAAAAAATCAAAATTGTGTTTTGTTCAAACGTGTTCTTTGAAAAAATTTTGCCTTGATTCCTATCGGTTCACTAAGCAATTGAAAATTTTCAATCGTCATACATTTTGCCTTTGATCTTTTTTTTCTCTCTGAAAACATTTTTCTCAATTCCATAAATGGGTTAGTGGTCTTGGTATTTCGTATGTGTCGCACAAGATACGCATGACATACCACAAGACAAATCTCTTTTCGGCTCAGCTTCTTATTGGGATGAGATTAATTTTCCAAACCCTTTATGTTGAATTTTATTAGGTTAGACGAGCTCTGATCACTTATTCAGCCGAAAATTTCGATTGTGTTATATAGAATTAGTCAAGACGGAAACAAAAGAAAAAATGACAAAAAATTGTATGAAAACTTTATACGATGTGTTAAAATATTAGTCGTATAAAAAATTTTTGTTAAAAAAACGCAGCTAAAACTATCAGGGGGCAAAAGTTTGGGGAAAAATGTCCAAAAGTTCGAGGACAACCGACAAAAATTCGGGGACAACCGACACTACCACTGTAATACAAAAAACGCAAAGTCCGACAGGGGTAGTGTCCCCGAATTTTTGTCGGTCTGTCCCCGAACTTTTGCTCCCACCCCTGATACATAAAAAATTAATATGACTATCCTGTTTTAAAGGACCAATCCACTCGGAAAAAAGTCGCCATTTTTGTTGATATTCGATTTTTGAAATTCTGTGTATTACAACGAAAACATGCAC
>OZJO01013024.1:0-11987 GCA_900406225.1 Acrobeloides nanus | reverse complement strand
GATAACTCACTCCTTGATAAGAAGTCACCCTGGGTCCAGCCCGCCCCCTAGTGTTCAATAGTCGAAACCGGTCAAAAAAATCCTTTTTCGAAAGCCGAAACCGGTCCATATTAAAATCGATAAAAAGTAGAGTCGAACAATTTGAAAATCAATAAAGTCGATATCAAAACTTTCGAAAGTCGAATAAAAGTCGAAACCGATCGAGACGATAGTGTCTAAAAGTTGGTCAAGTCGAGCCGATCGGTTTTGATCGACTTTTAATACATTACCCCTCCCCCAGCGTAATCTGTTATCGACGGTCGAATGTAACTAAAATATCTTTATGTTGATAAATTTTCAATTTGGTGTAAAAAAATGTACAGAAAATATCTATACAAGACTATAATTTTTTAAGGATATATTTTTGGACATTTACTTACATGTATGTAGACTTTTTATACCTTTTGTTTAAATATTTTAAATAAACTTATTGAATAACTAAAATTTGGATAAACTTGAAAAGTCGATATTTTTTCCAATTTATCGTATTTATTCTAATAGAATCCTGCCTCTAATAGAACCCCACCCTAGAGACCAATCGAAAAATAGAACTCCAGTCTCTAATAGACCTCCTCCCCCGCCCCATTTCACAGTTTCAGGAAGGAGTGATCTATCCAAACTCCATTCTCAAATAGAACCCCAGTCTCCAATAGAACTCAATGGGGTTCTATTAGAGTAAATACGGTATGACTGTAGGGTTTAACAACGTCCTTTTTAGGAACGTGTTTTTCAAAACGAAAATTCGGACTTTTCGGAACGGATCTTTTGCCTCGAATAGCCGATTGAAACAAAAATTAGTTCGTCTCTAAAAGCATGATTCGAAAACTCCGTTTCGAAAAATCATAGAACCCAAATTCTTGGTCAATTTTTTATCGTACTAAATTTGCTTTGTCGTCGTAAAATTTATTACGCAAACTTGAAAAGAATATCAAAAACCTTTATTAAAAGCTGAATATCACGATAAAAATGGCTACATATAGTCTGTTTCACGAGAACACTATAAAAAGGTTGCCGCTTCATGGCGCAGCGGCAATTTTTTTCAATTGTTCTCGTGAAGCATGTCAAAAAAGTTGTCAAAAAGTTGTTAAAATGTTGTCAAAAAGTTGTTAAAAAATGTAACTTTGCCTGATTTTCAATAAAATCGTGTTTATTGAAACGATTGGTTATGAAGCATAAAATTTTATTGGTCGAAAAACAAAAACCAATAAAATTTTATGCTTCATAACCAATCGTTTCATTAAACACGGTTTTATTGAAAATCAGGCAAAGTTCCATTTTTTGACAACTTTTTTGACATGCTTAAACGCAGCCTTAAAAAATATTTTGTGCTAATGTTTTTGCTTCGCATTCCAATCATTATCTGCCAATCGACTGATTTTAGCCAACATAAACAGGTCGATGACCGAGAGACAAATATTGATTGATTAGCCTCCCAGTTTTTCTTTGCTCATTTGACCATTTTTCTGGATATTTTAAATTTATTTTACCTTTCTTTTCCATAAGCATGCTTTTTCCACATTTACTAACATTTTCTCCTAATACCCTAACACATTTTTCTAGGCCTAACTTCACATGAACATAATAAAAATTAATGAATTTATGTGATAAGAAATCAATACATAGAGAAACGTGTAGTATAGTGAATAAAAATTGATTTTTGAGTCTAAACAGTCGTAAATTGGACGTGATCTAGGCTTATTAGAGTTTTATCAAAATCTTTTTAATATCAAATTCACATGTTAAACGGTTGGGAATTTTTATTTTTATCATTAAAAATTTTTTCATTAGCTAAAGATTAGACTAGAAAATTTGTGTTTAAAAAAAGTTGAGGCAAGTGAAGGAGGATCACTTGTATAAGATTTTAAAATTTATTATTGATATTGAAAGGGGAGTGGCTTATGTTATAGTCCGTTTTCGCGCTAAATTCAAAATTTTTATTAGACCATATCGAAGTGTATAAAAAAGCCGACTGTCCGATCTGGCAAGTTGAGGCAACTAAGCTCGATCCCGATAGGATCAATCTTTTGGATTTTCAACAAAAAAATAATGATAGGCAAAAGTTATACGGAGTCGAATTTATTTTTGACTATCATTATCTTCTTGAAAAACAAAATGTTGACCCTAGCGGGATCGAACCTGGCTGTCTCAACGTTGCTTAACTTACCAGATCGGACGGTAGGCTTCTTATCGGCTGCGCTATGGGATTGGAAAAAATTTTACGGGCTATACCATTTGTAAGCAAAACGAGGCGCTTGCTCATACCTGAGAGAGAGGGTCCATATTTCCCAAAAATTTGTGAGGAGGTAAAAGGGCAGCTTCAAAATTTTANAACCTGGCTGTCTCAACGTTGCTTAACTTACCAGATCGGACGGTAGGCTTCTTATCGGCTGCGCTATGGGATTGGAAAAAATTTTACGGGCTATACCATTTGTAAGCAAAACGAGGCGCTTGCTCATACCTGAGAGAGAGGGTCCATATTTCCCAAAAATTTGTGAGGAGGTAAAAGGGCAGCTTCAAAATTTTATGTCCCCACTCCCATAGGTGAATAAGGGGGTCCATTTTTCTAAAAATTAGCGGTGGAGGGGTCTTAAAAAAATAGCGGGGTGGGGCATTTTATTCAAAATTTTCAATAAAAATGGCATTTTTCACCAAGAATGGTGCATAAGTTGCTATTTTTGCCCAACCATTTTTAGTCAGAAAATGCCATTTTAAGCTATTTTTCGGCCTTCAGTCGAAAATTAGCGAAGGGGTAGGGATCAAACAAGGGTGGGGTGGGGAGAGAGTCCATTTATGACCCCCTATTCACCTATACCCTCCCCCCCCAAAGTTGAGAGGGTGGGGGATCCATTTCAAAATTTTACGACCACCCCCCCCCTATAGGTGAATGAGATGGTTCATTTTTCCGAAAATTAGATGTGGAGAGGGTCTGACAAAAATAGCTGTGTGGGGGCATTTTTTTCAAAATTTTCAATAAAAATGACATTTTTCACCAAGAATGGTGCATAAGTTGCTATTTTTGCCCAACCATTTTTAGTCAGAAAATGCCATTTTAAACTATTTTTCGGCCTTCGGTCGAAAATTAGCAAAGGGATAGGGATCAGACAAGGGTAGGTGGGGAGAGAGTCCATTTATGACCCCTTATCCACCTATGCCTCTCCCCAAAGTTGAGCGGAGTGGGGGATCCATTTATAAACCCTATTAGCCTATGCCCCCCCCCCCCCAAGTTGACAACCAAAAAAAGGTCATCAAGATTTTTGCAAGAGATAAAGGGACAAACTTGATTCTTTTACGACGGTGGTCCATTTCTGTACCCCCACTGCCCACNCAACCAAAAAAAGGTCATCAAGATTTTTGCAAGAGATAAAGGGACAAACTTGATTCTTTTACGACGGTGGTCCATTTCTGTACCCCCACTGCCCACACCTTTTTACCATGGGCGGTGAATTTTTTTACTCTTAGAGGCAAATGTCCTATATTTAAATTTATAAAATTTTTAGTGTATTTCATAATTATGATGAGACTGCGGACCATAGCCTCAGTAGTATTAACTATAGCTACATTATTTGTACTAAATAAAGCTCAAACAGTACCCCGAAATCAAAGGATTGATTGTGATCCCGTGCCTGGGGATGACCAACAAAGATGTTTGAGTCATGGTTGTGTATATGAAACAAATGGGTTTGATCCGGTAAGGATAGTATTATAAAAGGGAAAATTCTCTTCCTTACCTATCCAATCAGTCTGCAAGACCGAATTTTGAGAAAAAGTCATGTTTTCGTGTCAATATCCAGACTTTTCAAAAATTGGGGTTTCAAAATCCCACAATGTTGATATTTGGGTATAGAAATCATTTTTGACGAAATTATTGATCTTCATAAGTTTTTCTAGAAATCGATTGTGCCATTGCCCAAGTATGAAAATGCTTGCCCGACCCTGATTCAGGGAATGCGAATTTTGACCTTTTTATAGTGTTTGATATATGAAGAGGAAGATCCCACACCTAACCTGGTGCATACATTTAAAAAAATTTAGAACAATCCAACCGTCCCTCTTTGTTATTACCCTCCAAATACCGGCTATGTCATTGAAAGTGGAACCAATCCTATCACTTTAAAAAAATCTCCTACTAGTGTCAAAAATCCCTATGGCACGGATTTCAATGAACTCATTTTTTCTTACCAACAAATTGGAGCTGGACTTCATGTCACCATTACTCCAAAAGGAGTTACTAGGTAAAAAAAAATAACTTTTTTAATTTTTGGTAAGCCTTATAATTTTTTACAGGGTGACAGGAAAAATTGCTTCCTAACATTGGGGGAAGGGAGGTCAACTTTTTCCGGCCACCCTGTAACTTTTTATCCTATAACTTTTCTTCAGATACCGCCCTCCCGTGCCCATAAATGCTAACCCAACTTTGGTTTCAACAGATAAATTAAACCTCAAAACTCAAAATGGTGCAATATTCTCGTTTCAAGTACAGCGTCAGAGTAGTGGAGCGAATATTTGGGATACGTCTATTGGAGGACTGTTATTTGCGGACAAATTTATTCAAATTGCGACGTTGTTACCGAATAATAAAATTTATGGTTTTGGTGAAAATATTCATCAACAAATACAGGTATACTTATACCCAAGTAACACATGACACCACCTCCCCTCCCCAAAAAATTAGCGCCTAAGGCTTTTTTTGTAGCAGAAATTGGTGCAAAATCGAAAAAAAGTAACAAAAAGAGTAACGCCATTATACTCAACTCGCTGAGACAAGTAAAACTAGTAACATATTGTTCACAGGGGCAACAAAATCCCATGGCCGAGTGGTTAATGTGACAGGATTTCATTTTAAAGGCGTAAGTTCGAATTCCGGCCTGAATTGAAAGATTCTGATTTTTATGAAAATTACGACACTGCATAAACCTATTTTTAGCACGATTTGACCAGATACACAACTTGGGGCATGTATTCTCGTGATCAAGGGCCTGATTCAAAA
This sequence comes from Acrobeloides nanus, assembly GCA_900406225.1. Classification (NCBI taxonomy): domain Eukaryota; kingdom Metazoa; phylum Nematoda; class Chromadorea; order Rhabditida; family Cephalobidae; genus Acrobeloides; species Acrobeloides nanus. Next base: position 6,961 of record OZJO01013024.1, on the reverse strand, counting down.
GATTTCAACACCCAAAATTTATATGGTAACCACCCCAAAAATTATTCCCATACCATCCTTAAAATTTCCTTTTAGGTACCCACCCCTTCTATCTAGGCTTAGAACCAGATGGCTCTGCTCATGGAGTCTTCATTTTTAACTCAAATGCTCAAGAGGTTACCACCGGCCCGGCACCACATCTCGTTTATAGAACCATTGGTGGACAGCTAGAATTTTTCTTCTTTCCAGGACCAACTCCCGAACAAGTCATTCAACAATATGAACAAGTTATAGGAACTCCATTTTTACCGGCTTATTGGGCGCTCGGTTTTCAGGTAAGGATAAAAAAGAGAGAGGGAAAAGTTGAAAAATAAATTTTTTCGCTTTGTCGATATGGGTATGAAAATTTGACAGCACTGCAAGAGGCGGTAGCGAGAACAATGAATGCGGGGATACCACTTGATGTACCGTTTGTGGATATCGACTATATGGATACTTATAGAGATTTTTCGTTGGATCCTAATGTAAAATTTTTTGGTTTTTATACTAACACTAGCCAAATAAGAGATGTTATCTAACCCAAATTCTTATGTGCATAGGCGTAGCCAAGGAGGGGGGGGGGGCTTTAGCCCCCCTGTCGTCCAAAAATTTAATAGAAAAGATCGATTTTTTAAGGAAAAAACGCATTTTTTAACAAAATTTATACGTTCAGCTCCCCCCTCTCTGTCGCCGATTAGCCCCCTCTGTCGCAAAACCCTAGCTACGTCTATGCTTATGTGTAAGATAACTGTTAGGATTTGTTCGAAAATCTCTATATAACCAATATAGTCGATATCAATGAATTTTTTAAATCAAAATTAATGATTATTAAATTTGTTCCAATTCCTTCAATTTTCAAAAAAACCCAAACCCCAAATTTTTCAGCTCTGTCGCTGGGGTTATGAAAACCTCACCGCTCTTCAAGATGCTGTTGCACGAACCATGAATGCTGGAATTCCTCTCGATGTTCCATTTGCCGATATTGACTATATGGATGACTATAGAGATTTTTCGTTTGATACTAATGTAGTGTCCCTTGAATAAAAAAAGTATAAATGAGAAATTTTAGTTATGGGCAGGTTTTCCGAACTATACTCAATGGCTTCATGACAATGGCATGCATTTAACTTTAATTTTCGATCCAGCTATTGAAGTTGATTATTATTCGTTTCAAAGAGGAATTCAGAATTTTGTAAGTATATAGTAGTGGAATAACTGGAGTATGGGTCTCTCCCTCCACTTATCCCCTTTCTACCCCTGGTATGAATGTGGGGAGGATTGATGCAGTGACCACGTATTGTGTTGCAACACAATGAATAAAAGACATGATCCGAATCTCATTTTTATAGAATGCTTCCTTCATCGAATGGCCAAGATACGACCTTGTGCCCCATGAAATCCAAGATCAATATCCACTTGCCAAAAATACAAAAATTATGCTTGGCGCAGTTTGGCCAGAAAGGAATGTAGCCTTCCCAGACTTTTTGGATACCACAAATAATACCAGAGATTGGTGGGCCAACGAATATAAGATTTTCCATGACACTGTAAGTGCGAACAAATCTTGGGAGATTTGAGATATAAAATAATCAGTAATCATTTTTTTAGAAAGTCCCATTCGACGGCATCTGGATCGATATGAATGAGCCGTCAAATTTCGCTACGACTATTTATTATCCAAACACGACATCAGCCTCGAAAATTAGGGCAGAAAGAAGTGCTATCGGACCAGGAATTAAATCACCAACTGGTGATCCTTTGAAGTGCCCTGATTCAGGTCCAGATTCGGAATGGGATAACCCAGCTTATCAAACAATCAATGTGTATCAGTGGGGTCCTAATGTAAGTAATAGAAGATTCTAAGTGAATTTTATAAACGATCCTTCATTTTCATGATTATATGGTACCACAAGAAATTTTTGGCAAATCTGGAAAGTTTAGATATTACCTGTGAAGCTACACGCTTCAGGCCGAATTTTTAACAAAATGGGAAAAAGCCCCCTAATCCCACTATTTACAAATTTTTAGAACTATCTTTGCACTAAAACCCTATGCATGATCGGCTCCACCATGCGAGGAAACGAACGCTTTTTCGATACCAAAAACCTCTATGGCTGGTCCGAAATCCAATCCACCGCCAATGCACTCAAAATGACTACTGGAAAACGTGGTGAAGTCATATCCAGATCAACATTCCCTTCTTCCGGCCACTATGGTGGTCATTGGCTTGGCGACAACACAGCTAGATGGGAAGACCTCCAAACTACTATAATCGGCGCACAGGAATTCAACATGTTTGGCATCCCATTTGTGGGATCTGATATTTGTGGCTTTAATGGAGATACGAATGAGGAGTTGTGTTTGAGATGGCAACAAATGGGGGCTTTTCATTCGTTTTCGAGGTAGGCCCAAAATTAGTTTCAGGGAAATCTGATGGGGCAAGTTTGTAGTGTTACTTGTAAGAAAAAATTTAGAAATCACAACACAAAAGGAGCAAAACTTCAAGATCCCGCTCAATGGCCAACTGTCGCAGCAGCGGCTAGAAAAGCCAATCTTTTCAGATATAGGCATCTACCCTACTTATTCAGTTTGCATTTTTCTGCCTCACTCAAAGGTGGTACTGTCGTACGACCAGTCTTCTTCGAATTTCCCACTGATGCTGATACACATAATCTCTCACATCAATTTTTATGGGGCTCAGCTTTGATGATAATCCCAGTTATAACTTCGGTAATTATAGATTTTTATAACATTATAACCCAGGTTTAAGCACAGATGAGTTCACTTTGAAATTTTATATAGAAGCATACATTTTTGGGCAGGGGTCAGGCCTCACGCGCACCAAAAAGCGCAAATGATGAAAGCAATGGTCAAAATTTTAAAAAAATGTCGCTAATCGACTCAGCTTGCCTAGAGCTTCAAAACGAGTACCATATCATGGTGTTTTGTGGTTTTCCCATGGCCGAGTGGTTAACGTGCTCGGCCTTCACTCATAGGACGCGGGTTCGAGTCCCAGCCAGAATTTAAGGCTCCCCAAATTTTATGAAAATTTTTGCATATCTCTATTTTGACATCTAAAATACTTTGCAATAATTTTTTGCTTGATACACACAAAAATTAATTTTGACCATTCCTTCCACCATTTCGACTTTTGGTGCGCCGTGGCATCCAAGTGTGTGAGGGGAGGGTGTCTACTAGAGGATCACTTATCCACCTTTTTTTAGGGTGCAACAACGGTTGATGGATACCTCCCTAGCGGAGCTACTTGGTATTCTGTTTATGACTATTTCTATGGTAATAAAGTTGAATCGGGTCATCAAACTTTCCAAGCACCAACAGATTTTTTGATTCCGGTATTTGTGCGAGGTAAGTAGGAACAAGAAAAGAAAAAAATCATATTTTTAGGTTCTAATAATTGTGGGGGGGAGGGGTACAAAAAATACTTGTTTAAATCAATTTTAGGTGGTTACATCCTCCCTAGACAAAGACCAAACACAACCACAGTGTATTCAAGACAAAACGAACTCCAACTTTTGGTCGCTTTGGGTATGAAAAATTCATTTTTGCTCCAAAAATCAATTTTTACAAAAAAATTTTAGACACCAACTTTAAGGCCACTGGTGAAATGTACTGGGATGATGGAGAATCCCTGGTGCCAAATGATGACTTTTCTCAACATAATTATTATCACTTTTTATACAATTTCACTGTCAATCAACAAAGTGCTACATTGACAATCACAAGGGAGAAAGCGGCGGTATTTTTTGCAGATCTATTTTTGGGGTGGGGAAAAGACAGTTCGTAATTATGAGGAGTGTAGTAAGGTTGGGGGCCTTCCCCTCCCAAACCTTAAAAAGTGTGTCATAATTGCTCGAGAAGAGGGCACGACGCACCAAATAGGAGAAAAGTGTGCACAAGAATAAAAAATAAATAAAAACGTCGTCAATCGACTCAGCTCGCCGAGAGATGCAAAACTAGTACCATATCATGGGAGTTTGGGGGCTTTACCTATGTCCGAGTGGCTAAAGCGCTCGGCATTAAATTATTGGGAGCGGGTTCGATCCCGCACCCAAAAAGTCATTTTTTTTAGTTTGTTGTCAAAAGGCATGAAAATTTTTGCATACTCGTATTTTTTGAGTTTCATCTCAAAATTTTGAGATGAATCTAAAAACTATGGCGGTGAGACACTTGCGGACAGATATTTGCGGACGGGACATTTTTCAAAAAATTCAAATTTTTCAAACGTTTCGTCCGCAAATGTCCGTCCGCAAGTGTCTCACCGCCAAAACTATAAATATACTCAAAATCTAGTCTGCCAACTTTTCTCATTTTTAGACCAACCTCCCCCTCAAAACTTTGGACAATCTCGAAATCCTTGGATACCCCTACCAGCCAAATTTGAAGTCAGCCACTTTGAATGGCCAGCCTGTTACTATAAACACTCAAACTTCAAGCTATAGCCCATTTACAAAACTGCTCAATATTACCACAACTGGGTTGGTTAATTTGAATAACAATGGCCCAACTTGGACCCTCTCGTGGCCAAATTTGCAGACGGAAAAATTTTGGAAGAAGCTGCAAAAAAGTGCTCAAGAATATTTTTGAATTGTTAAATTTTTGTGTTTGTTTAGAATTGGAAATAAAATTGTTTAAATGCCTGTTTTCGCAAGAGATCCAAAAAATTTTATACATCATAGTGTAGTACATAAAGAAGCCAACCGTCCGATCTGGCAAGTTAAGCAACTTTGAGATAGCCAGGTTCGATCCGGCTAGGAGCAAACTTTTGATTTTCAAGAAAACTATAGAAAAATAAATAAATTCGATCGTAGAATTTTTGCCTAGCATATTTTCTTCATCAATAGTTTGACCCTATCACTATCGGAATCGAATCTGGCCATCTCAACGTTGCTTAACTTGCCAGATCAGACAGTCTGCTTCTTTTTTTCTAATTTTTTTTGAAAAAGAGATAAGTTTACTTAATAAATCAGGCTGGTTTTTATAAAGGTCATGGAAATTTTACTGTAATACAGGTACCGCATCATGTACAGTAAGCTGCGAATATAGTAAGGATTCATCTAAAATTTTTAAACAGTTTAAAATACAATTAAAGAGAAAGGTATAAAAGAAACAACTATAAGAAAAGAAGAAAAATAGGGGGTTCTTGAGAAAAATTGATTTCTCGTATTGCCGAATTTTTAAACACTCTCTTGGCCTGATTTGGAAAAGTGAGGGATGTAATGAACGAAAAACTTACAAAAATTCGTTTTTTGCCTGTAAATGGTGAGAGGTAAAGCCTCCCATATTTGAGCACAAGGGTAGTGAACTTTTCAAACAATGTGTTGTACCCTCCCCCAAATTTGTCTGATTCCGATAATGATAATGAAATAGAAGAGTTTGATATGCTAGAAAATGATGATATTATATAAATATTTAATTGTATAATTCAAATTAACCATTTTTTGCAAAAAATAAAAATAATTCACGTCAGATAAATGGGGAAGTAGCAGGCGCGCTTCATGCGCCTTCTACCTCTCCGGACTACTGTACCCCTTTACCCCTTATCCTCCTTAGGCTGAAGGCCCGAAGAAATCAATGTTCCCCCTTATGCTTAAGGGGTCATCCAGATATTACGTAATCATGTTGGGGGGGGGGGGGGGGGTAAATCACCAAAAAGTTGATTACGTAATATCTGGATGACCCCTAACCGGAACAATTACATAAAATTACACCAGACTTTATGTTTTTTAATTTTTGGAAAAATAAAAAAATCTTAAGGCGCATTCACAATGTTGGCGAAAAGTGTGACTAAAAGCCGAAAAACTTTTTTTCTAATTGCTATAACTGACCGATTCTACGAACTTACGTAATTTACAAAAGACGCGTTTTTCCATGCTCTATACAGTATCGGACAAAAGTCTTGCCCCAAGACCAAAAAATCACAAAAACTGAATTTATTCACGAAATTTCACCAACAAAATGCAATAAATAACAAGAAAAACGTTTAATATTTAGTTGGATAGCCTTTCGCTTTGATAACGGCTTTCATTCTTCGCGGCATCGACTCTACAAGCCCTCTGAGGGTGTCCACGGGGATGCCGTTCGATTCTTCTTTTAGCGCCCGAAACATCTCATTCTTGTTGTTAAATTTCTTCCCACTGACTCGGCGTTTCAAGATCCCCCATAGATGCTCGATCGGGTTAAGGTCTGGGCTCGGGCCATTTCATCACCGGAATGTTAACCCTTGGGTGTCGGAACCAGCGTTTCATTAGCTTCGAAGTATGCTTGGGTCGTTGTCTTGCTGAAATTCGTCGAACAGGGCCCGGTTTTGTTTCCAATAAGGCAGCAGGTTCTTCTTCAGCAGTTCTCGATAAACTTCTTTATTCATGGTTTTTCTTTCCAACTGCTGGGTAATCTCTCTGACGTTCACTAATGGACTCACGCCGTTAAATCTAGATTTTTGGTCTTGGGGTAAGACTTTTGTCCGGTACTGTAACTGTTGTAAAATCAGCGAAAATCGGCGATGCTGCCAAAAAAGTTGTAGCCATTACAACAAAGTGGCACTATTGTGACGAAAAGCGCGACGAATTTTTTTGTGATGATTATAACTTTTTTTGACAGCCTCGTCGAGCTCTACCGATTTTACAAAAGTTATAGAGCGAAGCCCTAAAACTGTTTTTTTCTAACTTTTGTATCCTCTTTTTTGGCAAATCCTGTATATTTTAAATCTATATCAACACATACCAATTCTAGAATCAAACTACTGATAATAAATCATTAAGAGTACCCAATACAAGCCAATTCTATTGTTACCTTTATAATCATGTTGTGCATTAGTATTTTTAAATACTAATGCACATCATGGTTACAATGATAACAATAGAATTGGCTTGCATTGGGTATTCTTAATGATTAATTATCAGTAGTTTGATTCTAGAATTGGAAT
>OZJO01013019.1:0-22757 GCA_900406225.1 Acrobeloides nanus | reverse complement strand
ACAATTTGCACGTAACGAGCAAAGAACAATTTGCGCAAAAAGAGATAAGAAAGTTCCACTTGAAACAAGGAAATTAATCTAACCTGATGACATTTTGGCAAAAACGTAATAAACAAATGCGTCACAATTTTTCATACGTAATCTGAAATATGTGAACGAATTAACTTTATACGTAGGTTCGATGATTAGAATCTGTATTGGTCGTATTACAGGGTGTGGCAAAAAAAACGCGAATTTTGACAATTTTTGAGGTCATTTTCGAAAAAAAATTTTTCTCAAATTTAAAAAAAAGACCTTTATGGGGGTAATTTTATGCGAGAAATCGATTCCGCGCATTCCCGAATCTTGAAAATGATTCCCTGACCCTGATTCAGGGAAATGAGTGTTTTGTATTGAAGAAGAATTATTAAAATTTTGGATTTTTCCTCTAAAATCATCATTCTAAGTGTTATTTTATGCGAGAGATCGATTCAGCACATCCCCGAAACGTTATGGTAGAAAAATAATTTTTCAAGGACGATGGTCAAGGATGCATTTGAACGCTTCGGGGATGTGCTGAATCGATCTCTCGCATAAAATAACACTTAGAACGATGATTTTAGGAGAAAAATCCAAAATTTTCATAATTTCGCTTCAATAAAAAACACTCATTTCCTTGAATCAGGGTTAGGGAAGCATTTTCAAGATTCGGGAGTGCGCGCAATCGATTCCCCTCCTAGAAAAACCTAAGAATCGACGGATTTCTCATAAAAATTCGAAAATATTTGATTTTCGCTTCAATACAAAACACTCATTTCCTGAATCAGGGAAGCATTTTCAAGATTCGGGAATGCGCGCAATTGATTTCTCGCATAAAATTATTCCCATAAAGGTCATTTTTAAAAAAAATTTGAGAAAAAAATTTTTTCGAAAAATGACCTCAAAAATTGGCCAAATTCGCGATTTTTTGCCACACCCTGTAATATTCGACTTAACAAAATACATCTCATATAACTCGCAAACACCAGATTTAGTAGTAAAAGGCAAATCGTGATTTGTTTCCTTTATGGTATTGAGTTTTTTAGATTTTCAAATCTGACCCATTTGGGTAAGATAAAATCTGCCGCAAATTTGCGCAATATGTTAGAAGGAAGTGGACTTGTCTACATTTATCATGAATTGAAAACCTCGTTTTTACGACAAGCTACAACAATTGATGATACAAAAAAATATCCCATGTTACATTCAAAGTTATGTTACAAAAAAATTCAATCACGTTACATGAAAAAGCTTAAGCCTTAGGCTTAAGCTAAATTTAATTCTAGGCTTAGGCTTAGGTGTTAGGCCTTAGGCTTAGGTCTTAAGCTAGCCTTAGGCTTATGCGTTAGGCTTAGGACTTAGTCTTAGGCCTAGGCTTAGGACTAAGCCTAAGCCTAAAGCATAAGCCTAAGGCCTAAAAAATTTTAACACTTTGTAATACACATGTATAAATATAATCTATGCGCAAAAAAATATTGTTCGCAAAAAAAATTATTTTGTGCACAAAAAAATTATCATGGACCCCGAAGGGGGTCGGATAATCGAGGGTTGACTGTATTGAGTTAAAGTTAATGGAAGATAAGCTCGTGGCTTAAAAATCCAATATGTTCTGAAAGTTCGTATTTTCAGATAGGCCTAGGCCTATCTGAAAATACGGCCGTATTTTCAGAAAAGCCTAGGATTTTCAGATAGGCCTGTAACATATATAATATCTGTAACAATACAAATGTATCAATGAAAACCTATTGTTCTAAACTTTCAAAAAATACCAAGATCAATGCATTGTCCTATAAAAAGTTGCATATAATAAGTTGGGGAATCATTTGCGCGTATTCCCGAAGTGTGAAAACACTTCCTTGACACTATGATAAAGTATAATAAAGTAGAATCTCAGCCATAAAACCTGTCATGAAATATGTTCAATCAAATGAGGTTTTATTTTACATGGTTTTACGCTTCAACAATACACGAAATCGATTCCTCGTCTAGAAGAATCTATAGAAGTCAGTTTTACAATGAAAAACTGAATTTTATTTCATTTTCATTTCAATACACACATATCGCCTCTCTGAATTAGGGTCAAGGAAGCGTTTTCACGCTTCGGGAATGCGCGTAAACTATTCCCCGCATAAAATTACCCCTATAGATCATTTTAAGAAAAAAATCGAAAAAAATTTTCCGGTTCCAAAACCCTGTCATTTTGATCAACTAATCCTGAGTAGTACCAAAAAGTTTTGCCACTATTGTCTATTCGTTCTCAACCATGTCGGTCTTACATGAATCGGTGAAGGGTTCACTGGATTGGTGATCACAACTTTTCCTTTTATCCGATTCAGCATAACCATAACCTCTGTTCTCATCGATTTGTTGTTTATTATATAAGTGAAGACAGAAGCTCCTAAACAAGGGAAAAAATGTCCCTCAACCATATTCATTACTTACGCGACAATCTTATTATAAAATTTTTGTATAACTTCCTCTCCGCCCCAGTCACCAACATCAACCATAAAAAAATCAATAAATTTTCATCAAAGCTTTTCTAACAATCAACATCTGATAACTATTGGTACAAACCAATACAAATTAAAAATGTAAAAGATATATTATTATTTCAATTCCCTGGAGAGAGGGGAGGGTAATTAGAAGAGGCGTCATTTAGCGTCATTTAGGGGGGGGGCATATTTTACAGTTTTCACGGTATTTTTTCACGGCGCGGCAAAGTGTGTAAAAAATGGAAACTCGCGGAAACCGGTCAGAATCGTTTTATTTCGTCTTAATAACCACATGTTTTAATGTTTCTGATAATTCCGGAAGGTATGCACTCATTTTGACCAAAATCGGGTCTCCGGCTCCTTGCCACTGGTATTGGTCGAGTAGCATATATACAAGAATGCATGTACGGGTGTTTCGGATGAAACCTACATATTTTATTTCGACATAGCTTTTTTCTGGAAAAGTATTCTGAATTTCCGACTTTTGGAAAATAACGAGCTAATTTGTCCATTTTATGCACGTTTTTTGTTTTTGAAAATCTTGACTTTGAGCAAAAGGTTTTCTCTCGAGCTGGGATTCGAACCCGCCCCTTTATGAGCAAAAAGCGAAAGTCATACCACTAGGCTATGAAGGTCTGTATCTTAACTTCTAGCACAGATTTGTGAAAACTAGGTCAAAATGTCGACCCGTCAAAATGTCGACTTGTCAAAATGTCGACTGTTACTATGTCGAATTTTTTACTGATCAACAATTTAGGCCTTAAGGCTTAGGCTTAAGCTTAAGCCTAAGCCCCCTTTTTTTAAATAAAAAAGTTGCCCGGTTAAATAGCATTGGTAAAAAATTCGACATAGTAACAGTCGACATTTTGACGGTCGACATTTTGACAAGTCGACATTTTGACAGGTCAACATTTTGGCCTAGTCGACATTCTGAATTGTCGACATTTTGACGTATAATCATTTGAAAAATAGACTTCATTTTTAGACGATTTCGCGACCTTAAAATTTTTATACCTTTTGAAGGCAAATTCCAATTTTCATAATTTTGGAGATACATGCATCTTTGTATATATGCCTTTAGTGGCAAGGAGCCGGAGACCTGATTTTGGTCAAAATGAGTGCACACCTTCCGGAATCATCAGAAACATGAAAATATGCGGTTTTAAGACGAAATAAAACGATTCCGACCGATTTCCGCGAGTTTCCATTTTTTGCACACTTTGCCGTGCCGTGTTTTTTTACTGTTTGGTATTATTTTTTCAAGTTTTTGAATAAACCTGTTCAAACATTGTTGAATAATAGAGGAGGTGTACGGGTTCATTTGGTCCACTTTGTATTTATTGCACATTTTTCAAAATGATCAAACTTTATATTGTTAATGCAAACATGAGAATAATCTCTAAACGTTTATTGAAAACCATAGTTAACGGAATAATTACGACCTAACCAGAAAAAGATTATGATGATGTGATTTCTTAAGAGAAAATATTTATGCAGGCGATTTATGTAAACTAAAAAAAATTTTGAAATTTAGTTAGATTCAATGAATACTGCTCTCTTATCGATAAAGCGAATATATTTTGAACAACGTGCTGTGGGCGGTCAGCATGCATTTCGAGATTTTGTTCGAGCAACAGCTTGGAAAAGTAAAAGTAGAGAAATTATGCGGGGGTGTCCATATACTAGGAAAATTATTTTAATTCGCCCGCCTAAAAATGATTGTATTGTAAACGTTATTTATTTGAGCCATTTAAGGATTGATCATGATGTTCCTATTTTGAAATTTAGACTGCAAAATTGTATTTAGTCAAAGAAATCAAAGTTTTAAATAAATCTTAAGAATTTTTGAATATCTTTATATAGTAAAAAAGAAGGAAAACTGCTATAAATCTAGATTCTTTCATTCGTTTATTAATTCAATATAAAAATCGCATTTTCTGGGTTGTTCTACATCAATATACCCATCAGATATAACAGTTAAGTAACTCGGATCAGAATGCCGTCTTATCGGATTTGATGGCCCATCAGAGTCTTCAATAACCTCTAAATAAGCATCCTGTTTTGGTGACCCATCATCTTCTGCAATAATCTTTAAATAAGCATCCTGTTTTAGTGGCCCATCAAAGTCTTCAATAACCTCTAAATAAGTATCCTGCCTTGGTGACCCATCATCTTCTGCAATAACATTTAAATAAGCATCCTGTTTTAGTGGCCCGTCAGAGTCTTTAATAACCTTTAAATAAGCATCCTGCCTTGGTGACCCATCATCTTCTGCAATAACCTTTACATTAACATCCTGCTTCTCCTTCAATTCGTTTTCATCATAATAGCGATTTCCTATTTTCTTTGATTCATATAGCATTGAATTGTCGTTATACAAACCTAGTCCAGAGATTTTCTCATCATCTTCATTATAAACATTTTTTAAGTCAATAATCGACTTATCATTCCCAATAGATTTGCTAAGCACAAACCGACTTGGGGTCTCACAATATTTTTCAAAAGTCTCCTTTAAACTTTTAAACCTTGGCCTTGAGTACGAGCGGGGTGCCCAACATAGAAGCAGAGTCTGATATAGTTCCAAACTGCAGTTCTCTGGTCGAATCAACCGATTGCCATTGTTTAGGTAAGCGCACATGGATTGCAACACGTTTCTACGGTCAATAAACACGTTTTCTTATGGCCGTTTTGCAAAGGTCAAGATTTCCCAACATGTCACACCAAACGACCAGACATCGGTGGCTTCACAGTACAGGTTTTTCTTAGGACTACTTAGACATTCGATTGCTACCTAAAAATGCATTAGGCTTATCAGATAAAAGTTCTGAAATGGGGCTGTATTTAGGCTAAAATTCAATCCCAAATGGTGGTAAAATTCGGCCCAAAGATAGGCTTAACTCCAAATTGGGGCTAGTTTTTCCTCCAAAATGGGACTAAATCTATATCAAAATAAGGCTAAATATAATCCCGAAGTGGGGCCAAATTTACCTCCAAATATTTCTTTGAGATCTAACTCCCCCAAAAAAACTAAAATTTTATGCTAATGTAGAGCTAATTTTCGTTTAAACTTAAGCTTCAAAATTTACCCAGAAGAAGGGCATTTTCGATGGAATCGTAATATCAGTTTGAGCCAAACTGGATAAACCAAAATCTGTGATTTCAACATGTTTTTTCGATTTCATCAAAACATTTCTCGCCGCCAAATCTCTATGCACAATAGATCTTTCTGCCAGATATTCCATTCCAGATGCCACTTGAAGACAATACTGAAGCAGATCACTTGGCTTGATCTTATTTTTCTGACTCTGCAGATAGCTTTTTAAAGAGCCAAGTTCACGCAGAGGAGTGACCATTTTGCACCCATCTGCCAAGCAAATTCCATAGAGCTTCGTCAAATGAATATGGGTAAGCCTAGCCATGATCCCTGCTTCTTTTATCAGCTCTTGTTCGTTGACATCTTTGATGTTTTTGATAGCCACGTTGACTTTTTTGTCGTCTATGAGGTATTTCCCAGAGAAGACATCACTGAATTCCCCGGAGCCGAGTTTCTGTTTGCCTATCTTCAATTTGTCTATCGGGATCAAGAGCAATGAGCTAGTATTTGCTTGTGATAATGATAATAGTTCGTTTTGACGGGTGATTTTTCGGATTTTTAGTTTCTGCCATGATATGAAGCCGACAAAGAAAACTAGCATGGCTATAATAGTAACAAGTAATATGGCAATCATGGTATAAGCAATGACATAAATGATAGCATTTCGAGAACAATTGTCTAAAAATTGAACTCCACATAAAAAGAGAACAATAAAAGGTCCGCTGGATGGGGTAAACTTTAGGGGATCAAAATCAAAAACCTGGAAGCTTATGGAGGGATATGGACCCCCACACCCAGTAATTGGATTTTAAAACCATGTTAGCGATTTTAAGGCCCTCTTTCCATTCCCAGGGATTTAATACGATCACCCCGATCAGATACTCCTCTACTTTTTCAGGGAAATCGCAAAACTCGCAACGAGATCTAGTGGCAGTAAACTTCCTAAATTGCACATCTTCCTTCTTTTATATAGAGTATAGTTTTCTTCTATATAGAGTATAAGAGGATGGGGTAAATAAAATCTGAACAACCGAATCCCCGAGGTCAGCATAAAATTTCAGTTATCCTGAAAAACCTACTTGCTGATTTCATTATTTGAAACAATAGCCCATTTGGAAGATCAAAATAAATAAGGCCGTCTTTTTGTTCATAAGTATTATATCCATAAATATTATGGTCATTAGATGGTGATGCCATGCAGACCCAATATTGTTCATATTTTTCATCAAGTTTTTTGCCCACATCCGTGCAGATTTTATTTTGATTCCCTTCAACCCAATTATCGTCGGCGTAGAGTTTCAAAGATTCGTAGAGCCAGGTTATTACATCTTCTTTTATCACATCCAGAACGGTACTAGGTTGAATTATTGAATTGAAGATTTCTTCTCTGGCGAGAGATTTCACTTGGCCTTTCGAATTTCCACCTAAAAAGTTGATAGAAAATGAGTGCTTAGGTAATTTGCCCCTCTCCCCAAATTTGGGTGGAGGTGGCTCTCTTGAAAATCCCTACATGGAGCTTTAAATATAAAAAAGTTTAGCCCATTCTTTAGTTCAAAACGAATAAACCCTTCTTTGGTATCTGCACTAGCATAAGCATAAATATTCGTATTCCGTTCTGAAGTCAAACACAACCAATATGTTCCATAAGTCTCATCAAATTTCGTGGACATATATGCACATATTTGAGCTTGATTTCCATCCACCCAATTCTCATCAGCATACTGCTTTAAAGCATCATGCATCCACAAAGTAGCATTTTTGACCCTCTCTTTTTTCAATGTGCTCACTTTTAAAATTGACTCAAGAATTTCTTGTTTGGAAAGAGAGGATGGTTTACCAATAGCATAATTTTCGGCTAAAATATATAGTAATACAGAGAGGGAGAGGTAAAAACCGTGGTTTTAGTAGGAACATAATTTGGACGGACCCTAATACCTCGAGCTAGCCACTACACCACCGATCAACATCAATTTATTCCACCCAACTTAAATATCATGTACGCCTTTTTTGACAATTTCAATTGTTTTCACAATATTGTTTGATTTCGATAGTTTTGTTGATAGTTTGATAGATTTATAAAACATGAACATTAAAATCTGAAAGTCGAAATTTGAATGTAGTTTTCTTTCTTGCAAAAGTTTGTAAAAGGGTACCGGACTGAACCGATATCGTCCAACGATTCAACGCGAAAATTTTTGATTATACCTTCACTTCAAAACTTCCATCAAACTATAAAAAACTATCAAAATCAAACAATATAGTGAAAACAATTTACCCAGGTTCGATTCCCTTACTCATCAGTTAATTTTTGCCTCAAGTAAATTTTTTTTCATTTTTATTGCCCAAAATACTTTCGAAACCGACCTCAATAGCACAAAATTCAATTTTTCCCTGTTATTTTAGGCCATAAGGAACAGTTTTAGCTAGTTTTGGAAAAAATTCGTATCTTTCCAGTCTCAGATCCCTTGTTAGGTAATTTGCCCTTCTCTCCCCAAATTTGGGGGAAGGTAGCTCTCTTGAAAAGTCTTACATGGAGCTTTAAATATAAAAAATTTTAGCCCATTCTTTAGTTCAAAATGAATAAACCCTTCTTTGGTATCCACATTAACATAATCATAAATATTCGTATTTCGTTCTGAAGTCGAACAAAACCAATATATTCCATAAGCCTCATCAAATTTCGTGGACATATATGCACATATTTGAGCTTGATTTCCATCCACCCAATTCTCATCAGCGTACTGCTTTAAAGCATCATGCATCCACAAAGTAGCATTTTTGACCCTCTCTTTTTTCAATGTGCTCACTTTTAAAATTGACTCAAGAATTTCTTGTTTGGAAAGAGAGGATGGTTTACCAAGAGTATAATTCCCGCCTAAAATATATAGTAATACAGAGAGGGAGAGGTAAAAACTGTGTTTTAGTAGGAACATAATTTGGACGGACCCTTATACCTTTAGATTTAATCACTTCAAAAGCAAGACCATTCGGGAGGTGAAACATAATAAATCCTTCTTTTATATCGGCTGTAACTACTCCATATACCGGGTCGTTTTTTCTTGAGGTCATACATATCCAGTATGGTCCATAGGCTGTATCAAATCTTGTTTTCAAATACAAACAGATTTGATTTTGATTGCCTTCTTTCCAATTATCATTTGCGTAGAGTTGCAACGCCTCGTATAACCATGTTGTTGCGTTTTCTGCTCGCTCTTTGCTTATTTGACTTTGCTCGGAAATAGAGTTGGAAATTTCTTCTTTTGTAAGCGATTTTACTTGGTCGTTTGTTGATTCTTCTAAAATTAAGAGTCCAATTTTTTTACCATGGCAATATTGCCAACAGTGTGTAAGCATTCCCAATGGCTTTCGCCAAATTACTGAAACCTTAGTGCGCTGACGTCTGCCTAGCTTATAGTTTAATGGAAACCAACTTTTTGGTTGGTTTAAACCAACTCAGATTTTTTGTTGGTTATGACCAACTATGTCGGTTTTGGTTGGTTCAAACCAACTCATGTTAATAAGTTCACTAAGTTTTTGCTCTTTGATAAGTTCGACAGAAAGTCAGACAACTAACCAGTGATCTTTCGAATACGGTTTTTCGAATACGAATATGAATACTAAACGATTATTGTTTTTTCGAATACGAATACTGTAACCCTCACTACTGTGAGGGGGTAGTGAGGGTTTTTTTTGAAAATTCCACCTGGGGTGCTGCCCAGGTGGAATGTATGGCTAAGGGTCTCCACACTTAGGCTAGAGGTCTCCAAACTTAATGATAAACGAAATTTCGCATTTAAATTTGTACTCTTGGTTCAAAGTTGCTTAACTTGCAAAATCGGACGGTTTCGAGTGGAACTCGCACATTTTGTAAAAAAACATACTTTGACTGTCACAATATTTATTCAAGTTCTTGAGTACATTATTCAAATCAGTAAAGTTTTGATTTTTTCCAACCTCTCTTCTGAATCTGTCAACAGCAACAGATTCAACGTTTCCTGTTATCAAAATAACGAGTAAAACACATCCGAAAATTTGTAGGTTCGATTGTTTAAGTCGAGAAGAAAAAATAAACATGGTAAAACATTGTAAGAATCCAATTTTACATGGCCTTTTATTGAAAAAGATCAACTGAACAATTTGCACGTAACGAGCAAAGAACAATTTGCGCAAAAAGAGATAAGAAAGTTCCACTTGAAACAAGGAAATTAAACTAACCTGATGACATTTTGGCAAAAACGTAATAAACAAATGCGTCACAATTTTTCTTACGTAATCTGAAATATGTGAACGAATTAACTTTATACGTATGTTCGATGATTAGAATCTGTATTAGTCATATTAATATTCGACTTAACAAAATACATCTCATATAACTCGCAGACACCAGATTTAGTAGTAAAAGGCAAATCGTGATTTGTTTCTTTTATGGTATTGAGTTTTTTAGGTTTTCAAATCTGACCCATTTGGGTAAGATAAAATCTGCCGTAAATTTGCGCAATTTGTTAGAAGGAAGTGGACTTGTCTACACTTATCATGAATTGAAAACCTCGTTGTTACGACAAGCTACAACGATTGATGATACAATAAATATCCCATGTTACATTCAAAATTATGTTACAAAAAAATTCAATCACGATACATGAAAAAGCTTAGGCCTTAAGCTAGACTTAATTCTAGCCTTACGCTTAGGTCTTAAGCTTAGGTGTTAGGCTTTAGGCTTAGGTCTTAGGCCTAGGCTTAGACCTAAGCCTAAAGCATAAGCCTAAGGCCTAAAAAATTTTAACACTTTGTAATACGCATGTATAAATATAACCTGTGCGCAAAAAAGAATACTTGTGCGCAAAAAAATATTGTTCGCAAAAAAAATTATTTTGTGCTAGGAAAAAAATATTTTGTGTTCAAAAAACATTATCATGGACCCCGAAGGGGGTCTGATAATCGAGGGTTGACTGTATTGAGTTAAAGTTAATGGAAGATAAGCTCAAAAATCCAATATGCTCTGAAAGTTCGTATTTTCAGATAGGCCTGTAACATATACAATATCTGTAACAATACAAATGTATCAATGAAAACCTATTGTTCTAAACTTTCAAAAAAATACAAAGATCAATTCATAAGCATTGTCCTATAAAAAGTTGCATATAATAAAGTTGGGGAATCGTTTGCGCGCATTCTCGAAGTGTGAAAACGCTTCCTTGACACTATGATAAAGTATAAGTCATAATAAAGTAGAATCTCAGCCATAAAACCTGTCATAAAATATGTTCAATCAAATGAGGTTTTATTTTACATGGTTTTACGCTTCAACAATACACGCAATCGATTCCTCGTCTATAAAATCTATAGAAAGTCAGCTTTACAATGAAAAACTGAGTTTTATATCATTTTCATTTCAATACACACATACCGCCTCCCTGAATCAGGGTCAAGGAAGCGTTTTCACGCTTCAGGAATGCGCGCAAACGATTCCTTAAATAAAATTAACCCTATATATGTCATTTTTAGAAAAAATTGAAAAAAATTTCCCAGAACGCTGTCATTTTGATCACATAATTCTGAGTAGTACCAAAAAGTTTTTTCAGCCACTATAGTTTATTCGTTCTCAACCATGTCGGTTGTACATGAATCGATTTAGGATTTATTGGATTGATGATCACAGCTTTTTCACCTTTTATTTGTTTCATCATAACTATAACCTCTGTTCTCATCGATTTGTTGTTTATTATATAAGTGAAGACAGAAGCTCCTAAACAAGCTTTAAAATCTCATAAAATTTGCATAATTTTTTACCATGAGATGATTGCCAAATAACATGGCTTAAAATGCTGAAGTATTGTGGTACATAAAAGAACTGCATGTACAAGAAAAGGTAGCATGCTGCGATGGTGAAAGCCGAAAGAATGATTGATTGAACAATGAGCTAAATTCACAAGGGGTCGCTAAGTTTTATAGACTAAAATTTACTTGTTTTTGAAGTTTAGTGATAGCTTGAGTGCCTCCTCGGGTTTTTATGACGAGGATGACACAAAGGATAAAATAAAGGACCGAAAACATGGCTGAGGTAACGTAATCATGATATGGTCCAAGCGGGTCAAGGTACTAAAAATTAAAAGTTTTTGGAAAGAACGCAAAATTTTTAAAAGCTAAAAACTTAAAGGCGTATCATTTATGGCCGGATCTTCGAAAAATTTTTACAAATTTCTGTAAATAAAAGACTTTTTGGGGATATTTTTTACGAGGCATCGATTGAATCCAGCATTGAGCCATCAAACCTTATACCAGGGAATTGATTCAGGAAATTCCTATATAAAAGATCATTTTATGTAGAGGGATTTCCTGAATCAGAGTCTAGGTTAAAGTTTGGTAGCGATCATGCAATCGGTTTCTCGCATAGAAATATCCCTAGAAGGATTTTTTAAATAAAATTTGTGAATTTTTTTCACGAGACCTGGTCATGAATGATACCCTTGTAAGAATTCCAAAAGTTGAAAAATCTTACAATGCTCCCATCAACTGGGATATCATCTATTCCGGCATAAGGATTAGCAAAAGTCGCACCCATTTTAGCATTGATTAAATATGGTTTGAAAAAGATGAGAACATAACCTCCATACATGAAAGAGAGCATGTACCAGACATAGGTTCTTGCTCCATTAAAGAAAAAGTCGGCTATTTGTTTATTGAGTAAGTCCAAAATTCGATTGATCAAAAGCCAAATTCCAGTAATACAAGCGGTTACCCAAACAGCTAAAAACGATATTTATCCGAATTTTTTGGATTAATTGAAATTTCTTGAATTTCTGTATTTTTTAGGATTTTCAAATTTTCTTGATTTTTTGTATTTTTTAAGGATTTTTCGAATTTTTTGGAATTTTCAAAGTTAAATCTTTTCCAAACTTATAAGGTTTCCTTGAATCACTTACTTTCATTAAAACAACTAACAAAGAACAAAAATTCTCTGCCAGTACAAAAATAGTCTCCATTAATCAAAAATATGCCGGTCATGGTGCCTCCAACAAACGTCGCTAGAACATCCACTAACCCTATCAAAAACATAAGCTTATAACAAGAATACTTAAAAAATTGTTGTCGTTTCATGACAATCAAAAATGGGATGTATAGAGCCTGAAAATTTAGAATTTTTGTCAAAAACTATTGGATTGTCTATAAATTTCTGGCTTTTGCTTCTTTCATAGAATTTTAAAAAAAAAAACATCATTGGAGGTTTTTCTACACAAAGAATCGATTGAATCATAAGAAAAATGTGAAAATGCTGCTTTTGAGCTGGATACTATTAAAGGGGGGGGGGGTATTTTTTAGGGACTAATCTTCGAAAAAATTTTTTTCCTTCTTTTTTTTATAAAAACATCACTTTTAGGGATAATTTTGCATGGGGAATCGATTGCGCGTATTCCCGGACCCTGAAATGCATGCATGACCCTGATTCAGGGAAGGGGTATTGAAGCGAAAATAAAAAAAATTCGGTTTCTTATCGGGAAAACGTTTCTAGGGTAATTTTATGCGGGGAATCGATTGCGCATATTCCCAAACCCTGAAAATTCATACCTGACCCTGATTCAGGGAAGGGGTTGGGGATATAAATCAAAAAAAATTCGAAAAGAATTGTTTGATTTTCGCTTCAATACCCCCAACCCCTTCCCTGAATAAGTGTCAGGTATGCATTTTCAGGGTTTGGGAATACGCGCAATCGATTCCCGCATAAAATTACCCTAGAAACGACGTTTTCCCGGTAAAAAACCGAATTTTTTTATTTTCGCTTCAATACCCCTTCCCTGAATCAGGGTCAGGCATGCATTTTCAGGGTTCGGGAATACGCGCAATCGATGCACCATGCAAAATTACCCCTAAAAGTGATGTTTTATAAAAAAAGAAAAAAAAATTTTTTGGAGATTAGCCCCTAAAAAATACCCCTCCCCCTTTAAGGAAATTTAGGGGTTTTCAAGCAAATTGAGATCAAGGAAACATTTTATGCTATGAAACCTTGTGAAATTGGTTCCATGGAAAATCCTCCCAAGAGTACCATTTTTATGAAAATTCTAAAAAGCAAAACCAGAAATTTGTAGAATGTTATCTAATACCTGAAACATGGTAGCCAGTCCGATATAGAGAATCCCAATCGAACTAGGAGCTTTCCGTTTGTCCCATTCGGATTGAGGCAAAAACGAGCAGTTGTAAAGTCGATTATAAGTAGAGTGATCAAATAACAAAAAATTCATATTTTTTTCTTTATACTCACTTCAAAGCTATCTAGTAGCATATAGTGGCACTGGAAGACCTTCTAGAAACGGTGATTTTTAATTTGACTTTGAAATCAAAGGCAGCTTCAAGTCTAATGCTTGTTGACATCTCACACGATTTTTTCAAAGCGTTTGTATTGTAAGGTATACGTAGGAAGGATTAATTGCATAGCCTATATGTATCATTAGGCACAAAAAACATAAATTTCAAAGCCACATATTAATGTACTTCATTACTAATTTCAAATAACTATCAGCACGAAAACATTTAGAAGAAAAGAAGTACTAGCAAACAGGCTTATCAATAATCGAACAACAATTGATCTAGTAGTTGACGCCATATGTGAACTATGATAACACCTCGACATAAAAAAATTTAGTAATAAGATTGTCTCGTAAGTACATGAATATGTGGCTTTGTTTATGTTTTTTGTGCTTAATGATACATAGACTATGCAATTAATCCTTCTTACGTATACCTTAATGTTTTGAAAAAATCATTTGATATGTCATGAGAAGCATTAGACATGAAGCTGCCTTTTATTTTTTTCAGTAGACAAGATCTCAAACCTGTGATTATTGACGAAGTCCTTGTTTGTGACGAAGAAAACTTCTTTGCCACCTGAGAATCATTGAACATGGTTCTGAACAGTCCTTCAGATGAAACATAATCTGTAGAGAGAAGTAGTGTCGTGCAACGTGATAAGCCCAAATCCCTTCAGCAGCTGCTGTCTTGTTGTCAACCAACGTTGGACCAGTATGACTAGACATGAAATTCGAAAGCGCTTGAGTTGATAGAGCTTCAAAGCTTCTTTATCTTAACCTTCTCCACATGCTGTTCTATAGTCGCTTTTCCCATAGAATCCTTCAAAATACATAACTAACAATAAAGCCATACTTCTCCTTTTCTGCTTTTTTAATACCCTTGAACTTCTCGTACTTGAGCTTGAATTTGCGTTTTGACACCATTGAATCTTAAAGGGGTGCGGTTTGTGGTCACTTCGTGAAAAGTAGGGTCCAAAATAGGGCCATATAAAAAATTTTTTAACAAGAAATTTTGGCAAAGAGTCGAAAATTGGGTACCCCGTATCTCGGAGGGGTTAGACTTTGGCGCCAAAATTCTTTCATTTTTTCCAATAAGTGCCATATATACTTTAAGATTTTTGGAGTTTCAAAAAATTTTGAGACACTTTTTTTCTACGTCCCCTTTCTATTGGGCAAAAGTAGAATCTTACAGATAGGGTGTCTTAAAATGACTGAGATATGAATTTTTTAATTTTTCAATGTTTTGCGTAGTCGTCGGAGGGTTAATACTTTTTAAGATTATTTTTTGAAATTTAAGTAGCAAAGTCCAAATTTAAGGAAATTTAAGGCAAAAAACAACCCTGGGGAAATCGCCTAAATTTTTATGATGCTACAATTGATGATACAAAAAACATCCCATGTTACATTCAAAATTATGTTACAAAAAATTAAGTCACGTTACATAATACTGTTCATGTATATAATATCTATAACAATATAAATGGACTGTTACATGATGTTGGGACTCAAAAGTATTGTTTATTAGCTACATCATCGAAAAGGCAGCTAGTGAATTAGCGAGAGTAAGACTGAAATGCTTTTGGCCATTCGACCTAGACAGGTGTTTGTTAGGCTCACGTGCGTTCACCGCTGCTATATTACAACACATAACAATGCTATTTTCCCGGGCCATATATCGATTCAACTTATATTTAGGATATTTGATTGTACTGCACCAACCATAATCGGTTCTGTTTTTTTCAACCGCATCATTCTCAAAAATTTCCCATAAAGTTCCTTCACATAAGTTCTATAAGGTTTGACAAAATACATTAGCACAATAACATCAATAATTGGGTACAGCAAAATCGGAAATAACGCAATTGGCTCATACAAGCTAGCATAATTAAATTGCGTGAGTGCCATCATTTCTAGAATTCCAACCGGTAAAAAGAACAAAACTACGATCATCGCCAGCTGAATTGTTAGCGTTAGGAATAACATCCGATTAAGCTCTTGGCTTTTACTACTGATTAATTTTTGTTTAAGTTTACGCTCTTTGTAGAAATATATAACATATTCGATTACGGTCAAAATAAATATGTAAATAGAAAAACTTCCGATTCCGTATTTGGCATAAGTAAGCCATGGTTCGCAGGTATTGTAGATGCAGCCAGCTGTACGAGGGTCAAGCTTGAAGATTTCTGCAAAAGCAGGCTCAATAGAAATGACCAGATCTTTATTTTCATATAGGTTTAATGGATTGGCCATAAATCCAAGATACCAAGGAACTAAAAATGATGAATTTGAAGACTCCGAAGAATTCAAAATCCTTAACAGATACTCACCGGCTATCCATAATTCATACACAGCCAAGCTAATAAAATAATATACCAAAAAATATTTTCCAGTATGCAAGACGTTAAAAAACATCGTATTCGGATACAGTGCAGCTATCCTGTACTGAAGTGCCATTCCAACTGCATGTGTATTTCCAATAATTAAAAAAACAAACGCGCCAAGCTCATAAAGAAATGATTCCAAGGGCAAAAATTTTAGCCACCCATTAGTTGATATAATAAAGGATGGTAGATAGACAAATGGTTCCCATAAAAAATATAGAGCATCCAATGCAAATACCCATATCAACATGTTTGCAATGATGTATTTGTAATAGGACATTGCCACAGAGGATTTTTTAAAAACTACATATATTGCAAAGTTCATCATAATTAGAGTGAAAAAGAAACTGATGTAATGGAGGATATTGTAGATTCGCATTAATTTAGGATGATAGAGCATTTCAAGAGTTAAATTACTGCTAGCCATAGTTAGATGTAATAACACGTAAGTTACTCACGCTCTTGAAATACACGTATTCTGCTAGTTTGAATCCACTTCTTTATTGCCTTAGCTGTACCCCAAAGAGCCTAATTCTAAGAACTAATTTGTCTATGAATAATAAAGCATATTCCGTTAATTCAATATGCTTTATGTACTTTACAAACATATAAACTTATTTCCTTCAATTATTAACCTAATCATGACTTACAGAGCATAGTTTACCAATAGGGGGTGTACACCGGTCCCTCAGAATGGATGGATGAATAACCTTTCAAGGGTACAGTACCGGAAAAAAACTTGATCTCTGACAAAAAATATAACATTTTAAATTTTTTGTTCTCGTATTTTTAAAATTTTTACTTTATTTGATTCAGTATTTTTTTATAGATAAAATGCCAGGAAAATAAACTAAAGAAAATATTAAGAAGCTAATAGTCGAAGCAAGACAATGTGGGGAAGAAGTTATCGATATAGAAGAACGATATCATGTTGGAACAGCTACCGTTAAAAGAATCTGGTACTACTAAACATTAAGGGCCGTAAGTGACGTGGAGATTTTTTCGAAAAAAATTTTTTTAATTTTTTTAACAAGTGGTCCTTTAGGGGTAATTTTATGTGGGGAATCGATTGCGCGCATTCCCGAACCTTGAAAACGCTTCCTTGACCCTGATTCAGGGAAGGAATCGGTATATTGAAGCGAAAATCGAAAAATTTTGAAATTTCTCCCTCAAAATCATATTTCTGGGGGTAATTTCATGCGGGGAATCGATTTCGCGCATTCCCGAAGCGTTAAAATGCTTCCTTGATTATGATTCAGGGAAATTAGTACATATTGGATTTTCGGGTACTACTAAACAAGAGCAACCGTAAATGACGCTCACGTCATTTACGGTTCTTTTGTTTAGTAGTACCAATTGATTTTCGCTTCAAAACATCGATCCCTTTCCTGAATTAGGGTCAAGGAAGCATTTTCACAGTTCAGAAGTGCGCGCAATCGATTCCCCGCCTAGAAAAACGTAAGAATCGGCGGTTTTCTCATAAAAATCCGAAAATTTTTCGATTTTCNTGAATTAGGGTCAAGGAAGCATTTTCACAGTTCAGAAGTGCGCGCAATCGATTCCCCGCCTAGAAAAACGTAAGAATCGGCGGTTTTCTCATAAAAATCCGAAAATTTTTCGATTTTCGCCTCAATACACCGACTCCTTCCCTGAATCAGGGTCAAGGAAGCGTTTTCAAGGTTCGAAAATGCGCGCAATCGATTCCCCGCATAAAATTACCCCTAAAGGGTCACTTGTTAAAAAAATTTAAAAAAATTTTTTTTTCGAAAAAATCTCCACGTCACTTACGGCCCTTAATGTTTAGTAGTACCAAGAATCTGGAAAAGGTGGAAAGAAGAACACACGTTGAAGCGCAGGCAGGGAAGCGGAAGGTCATGAAAAACTACACCCGGACAAAACCGGCTCCTCATAAAACAGGTCAAGAAAGACCCATTCATGACAGCCGTAAACGTTCGAAAATATGCCCAAGACTACCTGAAATATATCAATAAAATGTTTTTAAACTATTGTTTTTTGTCAGACAAGTTTTTTCCGGTACTGAACGACCTTCCAGGGGTACAAGAGGGTACATGATAAAAAATTAATGCATCCAAAGAATTGTATGTTGTTAGCTTATATCTGTGGATAGGCTTGTCGGCACTCAAAAGAGATCTTTTTATAAGGATCCAGAAAGAAGATTGATTCAAAAAAGATTTGTTTAATTAATATTTATAAAAATAAATTTTCAAAAATTTATATAATGAATGAATTGGAGGGGGTACACGAACCCTCATGATGGATAGATGAATGACTATAAAGGCGAAAGGTCCGATGAGTGGTGAGGGGGTACTGTATCCCCCGGTTGGTTACCTATGCTACAAGGTAACTAGAAATAAACGGATCCCCTTGAAAAACGTGTTTTTTCGTTTTATTTTCAACGTATTTTATTCAAAACATAACAATCATAACAAAAACAAATAAGAATTATTCAAAGTGGCCAACATTCGCTTCAATACATGCCTTCAGTCTCTTGAGAAAGTTATCCACAATCTTAGCCAATGTTTCAACAATAATCTCATCCCATGTTTTCAGTCTACCATGTTTAAAGGGGACCCATTTGGGGGTCATTCTCCGAAAAAATTTTTTTGCCAAAACAGACTATATAGGGGTAAAATCATGCGAAAATCGATTGCATGCATTCCCGAAACGTAAACTCTGATTCAGGAAAATGGGATGGGTGTATTGAAGCGAAAATCAAACATTTTTCGGATTTTTATGAGAAAACCGTTATTATTAGGTTTTTCTAGGCGAGAAATCGATTGCGCGCATTCCTAAAGCGTGAAAACGCTTTCTTGATCCTGATTCAGGAAAAGTGGTGGGTGTATTGAAGCGATTTGGGCCCCAAAAAATCGATATTTTCGCAAAAACAAGATGAAGCAAGCGTTTTCACGCTTCGGGAGTGTGCGCAATCGATTAATGGTCCCCCTATGCTTTTTCAAAATTTCTGGGCTTAAAATTAGATTTCACTCTCGCACCCCCTCCCCGAAATTTGATCCTAGATACTCGGAAGATGCCAGTTAGTAACATAAAATCTCTGTCAGTTAGTGACATAGATTTATGTCACCAACTGGAAATTGGGGAATTGCCAATTGGTGGCATAAAATCTCTACCAAGGCTTAGGCTTAGACTTAGGCTTAGGCCTAAGCCTAGGTCCAAGCCTTGGTAGAGATTTTATGTCACCAATTGGCAATGTTACCAACTGGTAATTGCCAATTGGTGACATAAATCTATGTCATCAACTGGTAAAGATTTTATGTCACTCACTGGCCCCGACACGCTACTGTTTGAACTTACTTTTTGCTCATTAAAAGTTTTTTCCATGACTACAGTAGCCGATTTACAAGTTTTTTGTCTTATCAAATTTTTAGAGTTATTGTCGCTATTTGACTCCATAATGAATAAAAATACTTTACTCAAATCAATTAGAAAATGACGTAAAAATGAAGAGAAACTTTATCGGAAATTTCTGTCGTAAACACAAACTTGTTTTGAACCATTCTCCTCTCAAATTCAATAATTAGCCATGCTATTAGGACTAAGAAAAATATAAAAAACCAATTTGATTTTATAAATTTAAATTGAGAGACCGTAGGCCTTGCTCCATGATACGAATAAGTGAATGCTGGTTTCGAACTGGAGTGCCAAAGGCGCTCGATCTCCAATTTATATGAATTATATATTGCATGAGTGATGGCGAAGGATTGCTAATCTATTCATCATTCTTTTCCCGTTCTGACAAAGTCGCTTGCCTTTTGTAACATGTATGCAAAAATACAGGATGTTCCAGATGAAATCTACTTATTTTATTTTGACATAGCTTTTTCTGGAAAAGTATTCTGAATTTCCGACTTTTGGAAAATAACGAGCTAATTTGTCCATTTTATGCATGTTTCTTTGTTTTTGAAAATTTTGACTTTGGGCAAAAGGTTTTCGTCCGAGCTGGGATTCGAACCGCCTCTTTATGATCAAAAAGCGAGAGCCCTACTACTCGGCTATGAAGATCGATAAATTAATTATGAGACTGACCTTCATAGCCGAGTGGTATGGCTCTCGCTTTTTGCTCATAAAGGGGCGGGTTCGAATCCCAGCTTGGGTGAAAATCTTTTGCCCAAAGTCAAAATTTTCAAAAGCAAAAAAACATGCATAAAATGGGCAAATTAGCTAGTTATTTTCCAAAAGTCGGAAATTCAGAATACTTTTCCAGAAAAAAGCTATGTCAAAATAAAATAGATAGGTTTCATCTGAAACATCCTGTATAAAGGAATATAAATCACCTAAAATAAATTTCTTTTTTGTGGTAAAAAGTCATATTTCTCCGTTTTTGGCTATTTTTCCAAGTATTTTTGGAGCAATTTGAAATTTTTTTGAAAAATCAATTTTGAGAGCAGGATTTTTTGCACAGGATATAAAACTCCAAATACCTTTAAAAAGGCTATTTATGACCATTAGAGCAGCCCCAGATCGCGTTCTAATGAGGCTAAAGTTCTGGTGACTTAGGGGGTTTTCATTTTGTGTAATAAGGAGTCGTTTGGCATAAAATTTAAGAAAAAATCTTGAATTTGAAAATTCATAAGCTATGGGAGCGGAATATGCTTTATTATTCATAGACAAATTAGTTCTTAGAATTAGGCATAGTTCTATTTGGGGCGCAGCTAAGATTATAAAGAAGTGAATTCAAACTAGCAGAATACGTGCATAACAAGAGCGTAAGTAACTTACATGTTATTACATTTAACTATGGCTAGCAGTAATTTAACTCTTGAAATGCTCTATCATCCTAAATTAATGCAAATCTACAATATCCTCCATCACATCAGTCTCTTTTTCACTGTAATTATGATGAGCTTTGCAATATATGTAGTTTTAAAAAAATCTTCTGCGGCAATGTCCTATTACAAATACATCCTTGCAAACATGTTGATATGGGCATTTGCATTGAATGCTCTATATTTTTTATGGGAGCCATTTGTCTATCTACCATCCTTTATTATATCAACTAATGGGTGGCTAAAATTTTTGCCCTTGGAAGCAAATGTTTATGAGCTTGGCACGTTTGTTTTTTTGCTTATTGGAAATATACATGCAGTTGGAATGGCAGTTCAGTACAGGATAGCTGCACTGTATCCGAATACGATGTTCTTTAACGTCTTGCATACTGGAAAATATTGTTTGATGTATTATTTTATTACCTTGACTACGCATGAATTATGGATAGCCGGTGAGTATCTGTTAAGGATTTTGAATTCTTCGGAGTCTTCAAATTCATCATTTTTAGTTCCTTGGTATCTTGGATTTATGGCCAATCCATTAAACCTATATGAAAATAGAGATCTGGTCATTTCTATTGAGCCTGCTTTTGCAGAAATCTTCAAGCTTGACCCTCGTACAGCTGGCTGCATCTACAATACCTGCGAACCATGGCTTACTTATGTCAAATACGGAATCGGAAGTTTTTCTATCTACATATTTATTTTGACCGTAATCGAATATGTTATATATTTCTACAAAGAGCGTAAACTTAAACAAAAATTAAGCAATAGTAAAAGCCAAGAGCTTAATCGGATGTTATTCCTGGCGCTAACAATTCAGCTGGCGATGATCGTAGTTTTGTTCTTTTTACCAGTTGGAATTCTAGAAATGATGGCACTCACGCAATTTAATTATGCTAGCTTGTATGAGCCAATTGCTTTATTTCCGATGTTGCTGTACCCAATTATTGATGTTATTGTGCTAATGTATTTTGTCAAACCTTATAGAACTTGTGTGAAGGAACTTTATGGAAAATTTTTGAGAATAATGCGGTTGAAAAAGACAGAACCGATTATGGTTAGTTCAGTACAAGCAAATATCCTAAATAAAAGTTGAATCGATATATGGCCCGGGAAAATAGCATTGTTATGTGTTGTAATATTGCAGCGGTGAACGCACGTGAGCCTAACAAACACCTGTCTAGGCCGAATGGCCAAAAGCATTTCAGTCTTACTCTCGCTAATCCACTAGCTGCCTTTTCGATGATGTAGCTAATAAACAATACTTTTGGGTCCCAACATCACGTAACAGTCCATTTGTATTGTTATAGATATTATATACATGGACAGTATTTTTTCATGTAACGTGACTTAATTTTTTTGTAACATAATTTTGAATGTAACATGGGATATTTTTTGTATTATCAGTTGTCGCATCTCAAAAATTTAGACGATTTCCCCAGGGTTGTTTTTTACCTTAAATTTAAGAAATTTTCTTAAATTTGGACTTTGCTACTTAAGACACGGTCTCTGTAAGGATCACCGGGCCGGCGGGTCAAGGGTCAGGGATTTTTTTTGTGTCCAATAAAATCGATAGGATATTGATCCCTGATCACGGAATCGAGAGAAAAAAATTCTGAAACATCACCCCTGTGGAGCTGGGGGGTGGGGGTGTCAAAAAA
>OZJO01013018.1:0-16849 GCA_900406225.1 Acrobeloides nanus | reverse complement strand
TTAAAATTCAATGTGCAAAAAAATTTCGACTCCAACGGGAGTCGAACCTGGGTCCCAAAAAACGGTGGCCACCTACGCTCCCAATTGAGCCATTATTGCATCATACAAACTACAAAAATCTGGAGAACTTGCTGCAAGTTCCACACCCCCTTTAAGGAGAAAAAATTTGATGAGCATATAATGAAGGATTTTGAAACTCAAAAGTTGTGTATTAAAACGAAAATTCCTGCTCTGGCGGAAATTTTAATTTTAATTGCTTGCACACTACCTTTAAAAGCAGGACGTAGCGGGGGGGGGGGCTTTAGCAATACAGTCAAACCTCGATTTAGCGCCCCCCCTAGGGGGGGGGCGCTATATTTTGTTAATTTTTGAAAATGTGATTGATTTTAATGCAAATGATGTAAAAATATATATATTTTTGGAATCTACACTACAAAATTGTGGAGAAAATGTGGTTAACCCATAAAAGTAGCCTTAAAAATGGCTAAAATACAAAAAAGCTAAAAAAATGGCCAAAAAATTTTTTTTGCGAATTTTTTAAAAATTTGTTCATTTTTGGAGTTTCCATAGCCGATTCTTAAAGAAAATGTGGTTAACGACCTCAAATAGTGTACAAAATAACCGAGATACAAAAAAAAAATCGAGTTTTTCTAATGAAAATTCTCCTAATCGATGGGGGAGCGCTAAATCGAGGGGGCGCTAAATCGAGGTTTGACTGTATAACATTTTTTGTTTTTACAGTAAATTCTGAATCGTTATCGAGATAATCACGTTTGAAGTTGGCGATTTTTGAGTTGCAATTTTGAATTTCCCGCCAACCCTGAAAAATTTAAAATCAGGGTTTTGGCAGGAAATTCAAAATTGCAACTCAAAAATCGCCAACTTCAGTTTTTTTAAATAAATTGTTAGTATTAGATTATTTTGATGTTGTTATTCGGGTATAAAGTATTTCAATGTCGATTTGTACAGTTTGTTTAAAAAGTCTGATCGTTAAGCAGTGGAAGTTATTCAGCAAAAATAATTACGAAGTTGTTAAATTTCTTTCAAGAAATTTATTTTTAAAATTTTATAACCATTATCCTATGATTAACTTTCATATTTGAGGCCTGAAAGTCATTTTTTGCAAAAACAACCTCGTAAATCGATCAACTCACCCTTGTGTGAATACCTATGGAAAAAACCCTTCTAGAATAATTTTGATGCGAGAAATCGATTGTTCGCACTCCCAAGCTTGAAAATGCTTCCTTGACCTTCATCTGTGAAAATATGGTCATTGAGAAGATAGTTTTTTTTAACAAAATTTTTCATGGATGAAGATCAGAGAAGCATTTTCAAGCTTCGGGAGTGCGTGCAATTGATTTCTCGCATCAAAATTACCCTAGAAGGGGTAAACTTTTCTACAAAAATTTGCGAAAAAATTTTTTCGGAGATCTGGCTGTAAAGATCACCTTTAACACGGGAATAATTCTTCAAATTTCCGGGATATTCTATTAATTTTAGTTATGCTGGACAACTTCCACAAAAAATTTTTGAAAAAAGTTGTTATTTATAAAAAGAAAAAAACTCATGTTAAATTATAACCAAAATTAAAAATCCGAATTTTACCGTGAGCTTGGCTCAGTTGTAGTGTGTTCCCTGATCCGAGATCTAATGATCTTGGGTTCGAATCCCACCTGAGTCGAGTCGATTTTGCCTTTAAAAAAAGGCTTGTATATTCTATTGCCAGATAAGTGTCTTTTATATGTTATTATTGCAGCTATCATTATTAATTGCGAAGGATTTTAAATTTGAAAACAAGTTGCATATACTTTTTATAACTAGTCTCAAACAAAAGACTGGATTTCTGGTAAAAAATTAAGCTTGTACATTTCGGTGATCTTTAAGTACTGTTTGATCTATTGACTAGTTTTCTCTTAAGGAAAAACGTTTTGAGGAAACATCTTTTAGAGCCAAACGGTCAAGCCTATTTGTTTGTTTTGCAAACTGGTATTTTTAGACTTCAAAACAGTTGAATCTTCCGACATGCATTTGAATTTTGTTGTAGATGTGTTACTTTTTTTCTTACCTAATTTAAAACATTTTAATAGTATATACAGGGTGAGCCAAAAAACCGTACTTTTGCGTTTTTTGGTGAAAAATTTTCAAAAAAAATTTCAACAATCACCTATAAGGGGGTATTTTCATGCGATTTTGAAAAAAAATTTTTATTTTCTTCCGGAAATTACCCATTTAGGGGTAATTTTATGCGAAAAATCGATTGTGCGCACTCTATTCAACCTGAAAGCCGCAGAAAAATGGTGAAAATTCGATTTTCTCGAGAAATGAACAAATACCCCCCATGCATCCCTGCGTGGTCGTTTTTGACGGGAAAATTAACATGATGTTCCCGTCAAAATACGACCACGCGGGGAGGCCTGTGAAAAACTATAAAAAATAGTTGCTTTCATCCAACTTCACCGATCATTGTTCGATCAAAAATGGCTAAATAAAACGCTAACATTTTCCATTTTTCGAGAAAATCGAAAATTTCACCATTTTTCTGCGGTTTTCAGTTTGCGAAAGTGAATACTAGAGCTTTTGGCAACGAGCAAATCGTTGCCAAAAGCTCTAGTACCCGGGAGTGCGCGCAATCGATTTTTCGCATAAAATTACCCCTAAATGGGTAATTTCGGAAGAAAATAAAAAAATTTTTGCCAAGTTTAATCAACGTTAAGTGGCGGCAACTATGGGAACTTGGTCCGAAAAATTTTTCGGATTTCGGGGAGGGACTCCCTTGGGTACTCCACTGGGCACTAGTAGTTTCCTTACGCTTACGGAAACGCCCTTACGGAATTTGCTTACGGAAATGCCCTTACGGAAATTCCTTTAAGGAAACTCCGTAAGGGCATTTCCGTAAGCAAATTCCGTAAGGACATTTCCGTAAGCGTAAGGAAACTCCTTGTGCCCTCCACTGCACAATCATGCCAATTTGACTATTAAAACGATTTGCATGGCTATTGTAATTACAATAATTTTATGTTGACGGCGCATATTTAGATGAAATATTCAAATTTTTTTAATGGTTTATGATCAAGAGTGCTGACTTTGATATGTCAATCTGATTTTTGGGATGCAAAATTTTGTCAAATTTATAAGAAATATAATAGAAAATTAGCATTTTGCTGATTTTTACTCCTAAAATTTGATTTTTTAAGTCAGATTTGCTGATTTTGACAAATATTCTTGGCATCCCTGGTTTAATACATATTACTTATTACTTTTTAGAATATGCGGTGTAAATATTTATATTATGGTTCATTTTGGACTTTATTATGTTGCTTATATTTATTCTTATTAGCAAGTGTTTCGGCTCAATTTTCAGTGGATCGGCCTTGTTTTTGTAAGGGCTCCGAAGCGGTAGACTATTGTAGTTGTTCGTCGGATTCTATTGACAATTTCAATAATGCCAAAGTTTTTCCGCTGTTAAGCAAGTTACTACAGAAGGATTATTTCAAATTTTATAAGGTTAGATTGTTTAAATAAAAAGAGAAACTTGATTTTTAAGGTGAATATGCTGAGGCCTTGTCCATACTGGCCAGATGATCATCAATGTGCTTCAAAGGAATGTGGGATTCAGCATTGTGACGACGAAGTTCCTCTTGCACTACGGAAAAAGTCTTCGATTATTCCAGCGGTTGGTTTAATTCGCAAGAAAAACAACCTTACACTAGACAGGGTGCGTAGAAAATTTCTAAAATATCACTATTTTAAAGAAAAGCATTTTTTGGATGTTGTAATCATCTCCCCTTTAAGGCCAAAACATACTTATGCTTTTTATATTCATTTAGAGTAATGAAGTAGAAGTTGAAACTGTTTCTCGTTCTGGGTCGGATTGTGAAACAAGCAACCAATTTGATCCTTTGGATACCAGTTTATCGGAATATGATCGTGCTCAACTTCGTGATATGGATACTTTTGAAGACACCAGCGACCGTTTTTGTGATGTAGAAGGTTGGAATATTTATTCATCCATTTGCTTAACACTCCGAATACCGACTGAAATTTTTGTCCATTTTACTATTTCCAGCTATGCTGATCACGAATACGCTAAAATAAAAAAATGTTACTAAACGAAATTTCGAGCTAGTGGCCTTTGAACTTTGTACCATGTTGATAATTGGATGTCGTTAGTAAAATGGCATATCTCCTCGTAGGAATTGAATTGGGAGATGGTTGACCGCTCAAGTGAAAGTTGGTGATCCACCCTACATTTATTGTATAAACACCTATAGAAAGTTTTCGCTTTAATAAAAACTTATGAGCCTATCTTTGAAAAAACTCCGGTTTTTTTGACAAAGATCGGCATTTTAAACCATGTTGCAGGGCTTTTCATAAGAAATGACATTACAATCCGTATAGCCCAAATTCCCAGGATAATTTTTATATATTGGGTTTGGTATGTTTGTACACAAATTTACTAGCTACAAGCCAATTTATGTTGAAAAAAATAATGATTTTTCGACACTTTTAGCTTACCAAGCCCCCAAAACCTATGTTAACTTAGCTCTTTTCGTCCAAGAATGAATTGTTTCACCGCTTTGGACTTTGGCAAAAAATTTCTGATTATTGAGAAATGTGGGAGCAATAAAAAACAACCTGTATGTAAGGGTAAAAATACATTTTTTCAATTGTTAAGGATCAAACAGAGGTTATTACGCTTCGGGAATGCGCGCAATCGATTTGTCGCATAAAATTATCCCTAAATATGTCACTTAAAAAATTTTTTTCGATTTTTGGACCCTGTCACTTGGGACAGTTAATCTGAAGTAGTACCGCGATTTTCAACCGATATTAAAAATGTTAACATGATTATCATCGATGTTAACATTGGTCAAAATTTTTTCAAAACTTGTTGGAAACATCATAAACGATCATAATTAAGCTATTTAATTCGAAAACAGCAAAAAATAATGAATTTAAAAATTAACATCGATGTTAACATTTCGATGTTAATGTTAACATGATGTAAACATCGACTTTTGAGACCTCTGATCTGGACTCAAAAATAAAGTTTTTCAAAATTGTTCCCAAATGATCAGAAATTTTTTGCCAAAGCCCAAAGCGGTATACAATTCATTCTTGGACGAAAAGAACTAAATTAACATAGGTTTTGGGGGCTTGGTAAGCTAAAAGTGTCGAAAAATCATCATTTTTTCAACATAAATTGGCTTGTTGCTAGTAAATTTGTGTACAAACATACCAAACCCAATATATAAAAATTATCCTGGGAATTTGGGCTATACGGATTGTAATGTCATTTCTTATGAAAAGCCCTGCAACATGGCTTAAAATGCCGATCTTTGTCAAAAAAACCAGGTAAAAAAACCGGAGTTTTTTCAAAGATAGGCTCTTAAGTTTTTATTAAAGCGAAAACTTTCTATAGGTGTTTATACAATATATGTAGGGTAGATCACCAACTTTCACTTGAGCGGTCAACCATCTCCCAATTCAATTCCTACGAGGAGATATGCCCATATTACTAACGACATCCAATTATCAACATGGTACAAAGTTCAGAGGCCACTAGCTCAAAATTTCGTTTAGTAAAATTTTTTTATTTTAGCGTATTCGTAATCAGCATAGCTGGAAATAGTAAAATGGGCAAAAATTTCAGTCGGTAATCGGAGTGTTAATTCGAAGCCAATAATAGTCACCCATAAGTGTAACAAGTTTCGTTGAATATCAAAAAACATGTTACATGTTTGAAACATGTAACGTCGTTTACCCCCGTTTTTCTATACGGGGAATTGAATGCGTGCATTCCCAAAGCGTGAAAATGCTTCCCTTACCCGGATTTAGGGTCAGGAAGTTGGTGTATTAAAGCAAAAATCGAAAAAAATCATATTTTTACAGAAAAAATCCGGGTAAAGGAAGAATTTTCACGCCTCGGGAATGCACGCAATCGATTCCCCGCATAGAAAAATGGGATCAACGACGCTTTTCCCCCTGTCACTTGCGGTCGCTATACCCAAACCAGCACCCAAAAATCTATTACCTGATCAGATGGATTCATCCTTTTTCTATAAGAACTTCTTCTTGAATTTTCTGACCGTTTACTATCTTTACCGTTTATAGAAGAAGCTGTTTGAATTTGTGGCTTATTGCTTCTATTGAGCGGATTTTCTTTTTTATATTGTGAATAACCAAGTGGTTTCCTAATCACTGGTATAGACTTTTCTTGCATGGATTTTGCTGAAGAAGATAGGAATACGTTTTGATAAATTGAGCCACATAACGAACATCTTAGGCGAAGAAATTTTACCATGTATGCCATCAATCTAAATACTAAAATTTAAACAGTCGTTTGATGCTCCGAAACGACATTTCGAAACGTCTTTATAATGTTTTTGAGGATTTCTCCGGGGATACAAAAAGCCAATCCTGATAGTTTTGGTGTCGTTAGAAAGCTGAATTTCGTAGCAATCGAATGGCACCAAATTCGTGCCATAACTCTTTCTGGTTGTGGAGATATTGCATAATTAGTAAAAAAATGTCGAAAAAACTGACATTTTTTTTACTAATTATGCAATATCTCCACAACCAGAAAGAGTTATGGCACGAATTTGGTGCCATTCGATTGCTACGAAATTCAGCTTTCTAACGACACCAAAACTATCAGGATTGGCTTTGTATTTCCGGAGAAATCCTCGAAAATATAAAAATTCCAATGTTCCCAGTTGGAACACAATTTGTACAAGAGGAGGGGGCAAAAGTCCTCGCGTAAGGGGCGGTATAGTCTCGCCTAAGGGGCAAAAAGTTTGAGGTAGAAACAGGCCCAAGCCCGGCCTACGGGCTTAAGTCCCGGCCCGGATCATTTGTCAGTGATGAGAAATATTGTCAAAAAAATTCAATTTTTGGGCAAAAACCAAGCGACGAAGTTGGGTATCGAACCCGCGACTTTTCGGGCAACCGCCAAACACGCAACCTACTGCGCCACTGAGGCACGTCGTCCCACAACCTTAAATTCTATCATTACGAAATTTTGTCAATTTTATAAGAAATATAAATATAATGGAAAATTAGCAGCATTTTGCTGATCTTCCTAAAATCTGATTTTTGAAGTCAGATTTGTCGATTTTGAAACAAATGTTCTTGGCATCCCTGTGTAATGTTATAGGGCCCGCCTACACTTCACTCGCAGGGCTTGCAAGTGACACGCGAGTAGACCCTTCCAGGGCTAAAATTTACTCGCATGATGGTTTTTCGAAGGTTCCATATAGTGAAACCTTCGAAAAACCATCGTGCGAGTAAATTTTAGCCCTAGAAGGGTCTACTCTCGTGTCACTCGCAAGTCCTGCGAGTGAAGTGTAAGCGGGCCCATACATTTTCAAAAAATTGTTATCCTCGCCTAAGAGGCAAAAGTTCTCGCCAAGGAAAAATTGATTGTTATAGCGCTAGCTAGATTGTTATAACTAGCGCTATAAC
This sequence comes from Acrobeloides nanus, assembly GCA_900406225.1. NCBI lineage: Eukaryota > Metazoa > Nematoda > Chromadorea > Rhabditida > Cephalobidae > Acrobeloides > Acrobeloides nanus. The sequence goes on along the minus strand of OZJO01013018.1, from coordinate 9,385 downwards.
AATCAATTTTTCCTTGGCGAGGACTTTTTGCCCCTTAGGCGAGGATATACTGCCCCTTACACGAGAACTTTTGCCCCCCCCCCCTCCCCTTGTACCTTTCTCCTTTAAGGAATATAAGATTAGTTGAAAGGGCAGAAAAATTTTTTGATACTCATTCGACTTCTCTCATCGAGCTGAGTCGATTGCTGTAGGTTCCGAGCCCCAGGGATAGAATCTGGGGGTTGTGCTGTAGGTCCCGAGCCACAGAGATAGGCCAGTACGCTGATAGAGATTTCGGACAGAGTTTTCTCCTTTAAGGATATAAGATAAAAGAGATATAAGATAAAATATCTTNGGTCCCGAGCCACAGAGATAGGCCAGTACGCTGATAGAGATTTCGGACAGAGTTTTCTCCTTTAAGGATATAAGATAAAAGAGATATAAGATAAAATATCTTAAAAATGTCGAACTTGGTATTTTTTCAAGAGTAAATTCATAGTCTAATCAACTCTACAACGATTTTCTTTAAATAGTAAAATAAAAAAGCTAGTTTAAATAAATTTTTTAATTCATAATTTTTATACCAAATTTCTAGCTTTATACAAAATATGGCTTCAAGTCAAGTGATTAGATATACTGGACATTATGATTTTGCTAACGAAGGAAAGTTTCTTTGGGAAATTCTTTGTCAACTCCGAAATTTTGGGATTGGACGTTATGTAACAAAGAATGAGTGGCGGCGAAAGTTTCCTGATCACCCATCCTATTTAAAGATAGTCAGTGTAAGTTTTTTTGTTTAGAACTTTAGCATTGAAAAAAGAAATTATGAGTAAAGAAAAATCTTGATTTCAGTGCCTTTTTCCAGTATTTGCATTGTTATGCAGATATTCAACTGGAAAATGGTGCTGAAATTAGATATAGACTCGAATGAAACGAAATGAAAAGTTTGAAACGATACAAATGAAACGACATAATGGAAAAAACCAATAAAAATTTTTCCTTAGGAAAAATTTTTTTCATTCGTATCTTTTCATACGATCGTTTCATTCGAGTCTATGCCTGAAATTACACGTTACTCATAATTGCTTTTTTCATTCAACAAGTATTACAGGGGGAGGCAAAAGTCCTGGCCTAGGTGGACAAAAGTCCTGACCCAGGCGGCAAAAAGTCCTGACCCAGGCGGCAAAAAGTCCTGATCTAGGCGGACAAAGTTCATGACATTGTCAAAAACGCTTAAAAGGTGTTTTCTCGTCCAGAATTATCGAGAAAACACGTTTTTAAATGTCAAGACTTTTGCCCCTTGGGTCAGGACTTTTGTCCGCCTAGGCCATGACTTTTGCCTCTCCCTGTACACAAAAATATTATAGGTTCGACCTGAAATGGATCGATGGTTAAGTCGGGGACAAGTGTTTGGAGAGTGGACATTCCGTGGACATAATTTTGGTATTTTCGAGTTTACGATAGAAACTAACCGTTCTGATTGGAAATTGATTCATAAGCATGAAGAAAAAGAGTTATTGAAGTCGAAGAATAAGCTTGAAACTTTTAAGCTCCCAGATTCGTTTCCTCTACCGCCTTTAATTGTAAGATTTGAGTACTTGTAAAAAAAGCTGAGGAGGGGATATAATACGGTCAGGGTCATACGGATCTCTGAAATTTCGGGGAGCGCCCCCGATCATAAGGGTCTACTTATGTTTGAAAATGCTTGTTTTTCAGCTGAAAATGCACAGAAATGATCAATTTTTGGCAAAAAATGATAAATTTTGAAGAAAAACATGGAAAAAATCATAATGGGGAGCCATTATGATTTTAAAAATTTTGGGACAAAAACATAAGAAATAGAATTTTGGCCGAAAAATCTAATTTTGTCCAAAAATCAGAGTCGTGTAGGGTGAGGGGTAAGAGGTTTTGTTCAGGGGAGAGAGGTAGGTCAATGGCGCAAATAAGAGGGATGGAGAAGCTTTCTCCTAAATCCAAATAATGAAAAAAATTTCCTAATGTCCCCCTTATGCTTTTAGCACGAAATTTTTTAAAACTTATGACCCCCATTAGAATCTTTTCACCAAAATTGTCCTAAATTTTCACATTTTTCAACAAAAATGTCCAAAATCTGCTATTTTTTTCATAAAAAAATTTCATTCTGGAACATTTCTTAGCTTAAAAACAAGCTTTTTTTCAAAAAATCATCTTGGTCCAGGGGATCATAAGAGAAAATTTGATCGTGCTACAAATGGGGTGGAGCCAAAATGAAATATCTTCATTATTTTGACTTTTTTTAGCAGAATTTTTAGGTTCATGCACGAAAAGAAGTTGCTCAAAAGTTAGGCAAGAAGTGGAATGAAGCACAGTCAAGAGCGCCTTTAGATCTTTGCATTGACCCTCAATTTGAAATCTATCGCCCATTTATCAAGCAAGTTAAGCCGAAAAAATTAGGCAAAAATCCATATGAAGAGACCGATCCTAACACCATTTTGGACATGTGGGGAGCAGAATTGCCGGCTCGAGTGGATTCTTGGAATAGTGGGCGCGCTGAAATTCGTTCCCGTTTTATCAAGTCAAAACTGAATGAGCTAACAGAAAATACAGAAGAAAGAAATGTTGATTTTTCGCATACAGATTCCGAATTAAAATTTATTGGTGATAAATAGATAGTTTTAATTATGGTTGTAGATTTAATAATATTGTTTGTTTTATAAATGGTGTAAACATTTTTAGTAACAACTTTTTTGTACATTACAGGGTTCACTCATAGTTTACTAGTAGGAGGGGGGGGGGGTACATTGATACATCAAGATGGATGGATGACCTTTCAGAGGGTACATGATAAAAAATTAATGCATTCAAAGAAAAATTGTATGTTGTTAATTTATATCTGTGGATAGGCTTGTCGACATCCTGTATTGGTTCACATACATTCTCCACATAGTTATAACGGCACTCTCGAAAAATTCGTCAAAAATCGACAATTTTTTTGAGAAATCCATTTTTTTCGCTTGGGGGAACCAAGAGGAAAAAAATAGATTTTTCAAAAAAATTCTCCAAATCGGCTGATTTTTTTGTACTTGGGGGTTTTCGGGTATGGGGAACACGAATTCAAAGGAATTTGTGAATTTTGACTGCAGGAAAAGGGTTGAGTCGGCAAATTTCTTCGAAAATTTTCTAATGTTAGATCAATCGTTTCAATTTTTTCCTGATCGTCAATTTGATCGAAAAGTGTAACAGAAAAATTTTTTCAACCATAAGAGATACGAGAGTCTTTTATTTGTGGAACATGTTTTTACGTTAGGTAGAAAAAAACGTGTCCAAAAATTGAAAGAACCTTATCTCTACCAAACGCCGCTGATTTTGATAATCGACCACGGAAACGATTGCTATAGGGCTATACAGTGAAAACTCCCAATAAGCCCATGGGCTTATTGGGAGGTTGGGAGGGGGGCTTAGTTAGAGGTTTTGGGAGGGGTGGGCTTATTGAGAGGTTTTTTCAATTTAAAGGGCGAGGGTTCGATCCCGGAGGTGGAAATTAGAAATATCATAATTCAAGATTTCATCATACAAACTACAAAAAATCCCGGAGGGAACTCCTAATACGCAAGACGCGCGCGTCTTAGTGCATTTTAAAGACGCAGAGGTAAGGCGCGCTGCGTCTTATTATAAATGGCGCCTAAAGCAAATGTGAGCGAAAATGTTTCGGGACTTGTTTATTTTGTGTTTTATGCCTATTTAATGAAATTTTGAGAGAAAATTTTTGCGCATTGCTTTATAAAATATTTTAGCGCTGATTATTCTAAATGGCAGTTAAACACATTCGAAAAAGCCTGAATCTTGGCGAAAAACTCAAAATTATTCAAGCGGCAGAAAATAGTAAGAGTATCAATTCAATTGCGACTAAGTTCAACCGAGATAGGAAGACAATAAGAACCGTTTTAAACGATCGTGACCGTATATTACAGGCAATTGATCAAGGAAAATCTGTACGTCTGAAGAAAATCCACCAGATAAAATATCTTGAATTGGAACAGCCTCTTCTGGCGTGGATTAAGCGCGCCTATAGTAATAAAAAGCGGGTAACTGGAGATATGATTAAGGTGAGCGTCTTATGTTTTTTTATACTTTTCATGGTTGATAGACGTTTCGAAAATTGACATTTCGAAACGATTTTATGATTTAAAAAAATTATAAAAGTTGACATTTCGAAAATTGACCAACGTTTTTGGGACCCAGGTTCGAATCCCGCCGGAGTCGAAATTTTTGCACATTGAAATTTTTTGCACGTAAGTTTTCGAAACGTCAATTTTCGAAAAGTCAACGCGTTTTCGACATGTCAAGTTTCGAAACGTCCATCAACCCTTTTCATACGGCCTTTTAGGTAAAAGCTATGAAAATGGCAAATGAGGCGGGTCTAGCGAATTTCAAGGCATCCAATGGTTGGTTGCAAAAATTTCGTCATAGGAATTCGATATTGTACCGAAAGATTCACGGCGAAGCCGCAGGTATCAACACGGCTGTTATTGAAGTTTGGAACCTTGTGTTAAAAGAGCAGATCAAGGATTATTCGGCCGACGACATTTACAATCTGGATGAAATGGGTTTACTTTGGAAAGCGTTACCAGACAAAACTATGGTTTTTAAAGGTAGTTTTTTTGGTTTGTATCATGTAGTGATGTTATGAGATGGCAAGGAATGGAAAATTCTTCAGAATAAAAATTTCGCTTCCAACAGTCGGTTATTCAAATCGAGAGAATGCATTTGGTATCATTTTGGTATGCTGTAAACTAGAAAATACACAACTAGAAAACGAATGAAATTTCTTTGTTGTCTGGCTTTCTGTCGAACTTATCAAAGAGAAAAAACTTAGTAAATTTATAACTTTACTAAGTTTTTTCTCTTTGATAAGTTCGACAGAAAGCCAGACAACAAAGAAATTTCATTAGTTTTCTAGTTGTATATTTTCTAGTTCCTGCATGGCATTATGAAGCCTTTCTAGTTGTGTTTTTCTAGTTGTGTATTTTCTAGTTTACAGCATACCATCATTTTCATTGCAATGGAATCCATTCCCATCGATTCCATTGAAATTTGATTTGAATAACTGACTGTTGGAAGCGAAATTTTGAAATTTTTATTCTGAAGAATTTTCCATTCCTTGCCATCCCTGGTGAAGTTAAAATCCGGGAATTTAGATTCCGGCTCCGGGCCAGTTTAGGTTCCGGTTTTCCAACCGGAACCTAAACTCGGAACTTTATATCATTGGTATCATCGGTCATACCCGACTTTTATAGGAGTCCCCTTAAGTTCAGAGAAAATAAGCAAAGATAGAATCACCGTTATGTTATGTTCGAATATGTCGGGTCAAGACAAGATTAAGCCTCTAGTCGTTGGTCATCATGCAAACCCAAGATGTTTTAGAAACAACAGGCCTCGTTGTGTTGATTATGTTGCGAATTCGACGGCGTGGATGACAGGTTTTTTTGTTTTTTTTGTAACAATCTATTTTTTAGGCCCAATTTTTGAAACATGGTTGGACAACTGGAACAAAAAACTCTTGAATGAAGGTCGAAAGATTCTATTGTACATAGATAATTTTTCTGGACATACCGAGATGGAACTTTCTAATATAGTGGTCAAGTTTTTACCACCTAACACTACCGCTAGAACCCAGGTATGTTTTACAGGGTGGGTAAAAAAAGTGGGTTTTTGTGATTTTTGGGACCCGAAAATTTATTTTCTAAAGGTAATTTTATGCGGGGGAATCGATTGCGCGAATTCCCGAATCCTGAAAATGCTTCCCTGGATCTGATTCAGAAAAAATTGGGTTTTTCAAAATGCAAAAAACGACCATTTTCGCTTCAAAAACCCAATTTTTTCCTGAATCAGGAAAGCATTTTCAGGGTTCGGGGATACGCGCAATCGATTCCCCGCATAAAATTACCCCTAGAGAAGTCATTTTTAGAACAATACATTTTCGGGTCCCAAAAAATCACAAAAATCCACTTTTTTTCGCTCCCCCTTAAAAAATTTCTGGCTACGTCACTGCCTGTACATTTAAGATTTTTATGCTTACTGTTTTTTAGCCGCTTGATCAGGGAATCATAAAAAATTTGAAGTTTTTTTATCGTCAACAACTACTTCGAAACCATGTGGACGCACTAGATGTTGAACAGGAATACAACCCGAACCTTTTGGACGCTCTTCGTATGCTTAAGAAAGCTTGGGATAACGTGAAGCCTTCAACTATTATCAATTGCTTTAGACGTGCGGGATTCGTGATCGATAACCAGGTAGGCTTTTATGGTTCCCCAGTAAAAAGCCCCAGTAATTTGGGAGTAACTCCTGTGGTCTGCGCATACCTCATATCTTCTGAAAATGAATAGGAAGAGAGAGAGAGGCAGGAAAAAGGTTCTTTTCTATAAACAATTTTTAGACTCAAGCTGTTGAAGTGGCGGAAAATGATGAGCTGAATGAGTTAGAAGAATTATGGAACCGGCTCAAACTTAGTCACGATTTGGAATTTCACCCGACCCTTCAGGATTATTTATCGATTGACGATCTAATGGACACAAACGAGAACGGTCCACCTCAACTGGAAACAGGTTTGATTTTTTGGGCTTTTCTATATTTTTAATTTTTACAGATGTGGAAATGGAAGTAAGCGAGTCCGATCCGTCCCAATTGGGCGCTGAATACATGACATTCGAATCTCTTCTTGACGATCCCGGAAATGTTATACCACCATCTCATGATGGTGGTATAACATTTCCAGAGGACTACGATTATATGCCTTATGAAGAGTTGCTCGACATGCCTTTACCGTCTCAAGAGGTACCCAGAGTGGTGCTCAAACTCAAGAAAGCTGGAAACGCCTGGAAGGCGAATGATCCGTTCTACAATGAATATGAAGCCTAAATTTAGCTTGATATCTTGTTGTATTGTATTTGTTATTTTTTGATATTAACAAACATTTTTTGTTGAATTTTAATTGCTTAAAATCGTTATTCTTATGATAAAATATATAATTGCCAAAACAAATTTTATATAGGTTACAAAACAAATTTTAAATAGACAAAAAGTAACAAAATTCACTTATAAATAAAATATTCAACTTCATCCTTCTGTTTTTCTGCGTTGATGCTTTCTTCTATGATAAACAACTCTTCGGCGTCATCCATAACCATTTGTATTTTTCGCTTAAAATTCAACGCGTCTTCGCCATATCTCTGTCAATTTAAATTTCTTTGACTGAGCGATAGCTCATTGAATTCTGAATTCCTGAGGCACCCATTTATATAGTCTAACTTTTTTTGGCTACCACGGAACTTTTTATTGCATCAGGCAGCAGCTCATTTTCCATGCATTTTTTTGAAATCGAAAAAATCTATATTTTCCCTGAATCAGGGACAAGGAAGCATTTTCACGCTTCGGGAATGCGCGCAATCGATTTTTCGCATGATTTTACCCCTATATAGGCTGTTTCTCAGCCAAAGCGGATTTAAATTGACAGGGATACGGCGAAGACGCTGATGAAGACGCGGCGTCTTGCAAAAACCTCTAACTAAGCCCCCCTCCCGATGGGGGGGGGCTTAGTTAGGGGTTTGACTCGGTTTTTCAGTCACCTTGTCGCTTTTTCCGACAATTGAATTTTTTCAAAAAATCTATTGAGACCTATAAATTAAATTTAAAACTGTCAAAATATCATATTTTTATTGTATAACTAGATTATAGGCTCTGTCGGAAATTCCAATATCTAAGAGCTTCGGATGATCACATGTCGGAAAATCAAACAGTTGTTGGTTTTTCCGAAAATAGTCGATTTTCAGACAACTTCTGATTTTTATGATCAGTGATCACTTGTCGGAAATTTGTAGTTTGTATGATGAAATCTTGAATTATGATGATTTCGACCTCCGGGATCGAACCCTCGCCCTTCGGAGTTTCCTACGAGATTTTTTGTAGTTTGTATGATGAAATCTTGAATTATGATATTTCTGATAATAAAAAAATCGGGAGGGGGGCTTATTTAGAGGTTTTGGGAGGGGTGGGCTTATTGGGAGTTTTCACTGTACTTGAACGGTCTAAAAGAATTTTCCCCAAAATCAACATCGTAAAAGGCCATGCTGTTTACAACCTCCTAACCAATACCAAAATCGTTGGAAGACCGAAATTGAGAATCTAGAATTGTGATACAAGGGGGCAAAAGTCCTCGGAAAAGGGGCGGTATATCCCAGGGGCCGAAAATGGGTCCGGACCCAGGGACCAAGTGGGTTAACAAATTTAATGACAAACAATACTCGTCAAAAAATTACCCCAAGGGGTTTAATGAAGTTTATTTGACATGCTGATGCGCAGGAAACCCGAGAAAAGGCATTTTTTGAAAAAATTATTGAAAAATTCGACAAAGTAGAAAAACGGATGGGGTCCCAAAAAAATGGGTCCCTTTCGGGCCCTGGTATATCCTCGCCTAAGGGGCAAAAAGTCCTCGCCAAGGGGGCAAAAGTCTTGACATTTTAAAAACGTGTTTTCTCGACAATTCTAGCAGAGGTCGCAAAAGTCGATGTTAACATCATGTTAACATTAACATCGAAATGTTAACATCGATGTTAATTTTTAAATTTNAAGTATGTCAAAAAGTTGTTAAAGTCTGTTTTTTCACAAATGCCGAGTTGCGGATTTGTAGTTTGTAGTATATGACAGTTTTATACAAATTTTGATCAAAATTAACGCAATTTTCAAAATGTCTCTCCTCTGCTCTAGTAAATCCATTTTCGATGATCTTGGGCTTAAAAAATTCCTCAGTACCTATATTTTAACGATACGGACTTCTTTTTTTGATTTTTGGGCTCTAAAAATTTGTATGTTGTTTAAAAAGTCTTCTATAATTGCCTGAATTGCAAGTGTTGTTTAAGTATTGAAACGAACAGATTTAAAATCGAGTTTTTAAACTGTCATATACTACAAACTACAAATCCGCAACTCGGCATTTGTGAAAAAACAGACTTTAACATTTCGAAAGTGGCTATCTGATTTTTAAAAAAAACTAATTATTGAAACGAAAATTTGGATTTTGTAATAATTAAAAAAATTTGGCTCAAAGCGGGATTCGAACCCGCCACTTAAGATTTTATATTACTTTCGAAATGTTAACTTTCGAAATATTACAAGGGGTCTAAATCACTTTCGAAATGTTACTTTCGAAATGTTTACTTTCGAAATGTATATCAACCCAAAAATGACTTTTCTAGGGGTAATTTTATGCGAGAAATCGATTGCGCGCATCGAAAAATTCTGAAAAAATTTTTTAGGGGTCAAAAAATTGAAAAAAATGCGTCAAAATTAGGGGTTATAAGTTTTAACCTCAACAAAATTATTTTTGGGGGTTTTTGACCCCCGAAAAATTTTTTCAGAATTTTTCGAT
>OZJO01013009.1:0-20731 GCA_900406225.1 Acrobeloides nanus | reverse complement strand
TGACCCCCGGAAAATTTTTTCAGAATTTTTCGATGCGCGCAATCGATTCCTCGCACAAAATTACCCCTAAAAATTATTTTGTTGGGGTTAAAACTTATAACCCCTAATTTTGACGCATTTTTTTCAATTTTTTGACCCCTAAAAAATTTTTTCAGAATTTTTCGATGCGCGCAATCGATTTTTCGCATAAAATTACCCCTAGAAAAGTCATTTTTGCACAAATTAAAAAAAATTTTTTTTTCTCAAAAGTGCTGCTGCAAAGGTTACCCCCCCTTTAAAAAATTTTTTGTTAAAAAAGGTGGAAAAAATTTTACCAAAAAACTTCCCCCCAAATCTAGACCAAAATTACGACGCTGGTTTCACATCACACGTGAGGAGGAGCCACTGAGCTATATAACGTATACATGATTATCAACATGATCAAAGTGAATTCATCGTAAAATGAGCTAATTTTCTCTCATGCTTCTGGGCATGTTAGGTCGAAGAAAAGCTAGTTTGATGAACTTTTTTCAAAAGTTGTTGTTCCAGAACTGTTTTTGATTAAAAAAACAGTTTTTTTGCGCATTTTCTATTTAGGGTTTTACTTTTGTCAATTTGTAGGATGTATCTAAATTTTTTCCTCTTTATACTTGGAATCAAAAGCCTACATGCATTTGATGATGCCCCTACGCTTGATCCTAGAATTCCAACCATGAGGCTAGTTTAGATTTACGCATTTCCAGCGCTTCCCTGACCCTGAATCAGGGAATTGGAGTGTGTATTGAAGCGAAAATCGAAAAATTTTTAGGGGGTAATTTTATGTGGGAAATCGATTGCGCGCATTCCCGAAGCTTGAAAATGCTCCCCGACACAGTTGCACAGACCCCGGTTCAAAATTTTATATGACCCACCCTCCCCCTCCGCAGTTTGGCGACCTTTTTTTATAGAAGGTCATCGGTCCCCGGAGCCGGGGACCGATGACCTACCCCCTTCCACTTCATGACCTACTCCCTCCCCACCTCATGACCCACCCCCTCCCTACCCCGGTCGAATTTTATCGGAGTTGTGCAACTGTGCTCCCCGAATCCTGATTCAGGAAAAGTAAGTGTGTAAATTTGTATTTTTAGCTTTTATATACGCACTTACTTTCCTGAATCAGGGAAAGATTTTCAAGCTTCGGAAATGTGCGCAATCGATTTCTCGCATAAAATTACCCTCAGAAAATCAAAAACTTTTCAATTTTCGCTTCAATACACACACTCAGATTCCCTGATTCAGGATCAGGAAAGTGTTGGAAATGCGCGCAATCGATTTTCCGCATTAAATTTCTCCTAGATGGATCATTTTTAGGATTTTTGAAAAAAAATTTCGGGTCAAAAAAGCATGAAAAAATCGCCCCAATTCTAATTTTTTTTATACACCCTATAATGTAAAATTTCAGCTTTTTAGCCCACATAATGCCCCGACTTCTGATTCATGTGTTGGACAATGTGCATTTTCATTTGTTGATCAGATAATTTCAGATTTGGGTACGGGAAAGTCGGCTGGATTGTTGAATTTAAATTACAATGACTTTCTCACGGCTTTTTCGAATACCACCTTTTTCGAAAAATTTTGCAGGTTTTTGAGCAATTTCTTCATTTAAAAAAATTATTTTTAAGTTTATACCATGGTTTCCAATTTTGCTATACGAAATGTCCACATGGTTATTTGCAAGAGCTATTACAAAGAAGTGCTGAAATTGTTGATCACTTTTGTGTTTACAACTATCAAGGTATAACAAAAAAACATAACAAAATTGTGCAAAATCAAATTTTTTAGCCATTCACGATCAATTCGGGTGCTTGGCTCAACTAGATCAAGAAGTTTCGAAACAATGCTTCAACACTTGTACTTCTCATCACGATGCGGTTACCTCTCTAATGCAAAACTTTAAACAACTTGCACTAAATGGAGATTCTTCTCAGGCTGAAAAATATTTGGGTGATAGCTGCGAGTATGCTGCATGACTGTCTTTAGAGGACCAGTTCACTTTTGGAGAGTTTGTGCCATGTGAAAGAGCACAACTTTTGGGGCATTTTTTGCTTTTACGGCACTACTTGAAAATCTAACTGTAAAAAGTTATGAGCGAAACAAACAAATTTTTTGAACATTGAAACGAAGAGCTTATTGGATCAATCAGATTGTTTATTTTTATCATTTCAACAAACAATCTGATTGATCCAACAAGCTCTTCGTTTCAATGCTCAAACTCGTTTGAAAATTTTTTCGTAATTTTGTTTCGTTCTTAACTTTTTATGATTAGATTTTCAAGTAGTGCCATGTAAGCAAAAAATGCTCGAAATTTTGTGCTCTATAAGATGGCAACAACTCCCCAAAAGTGAACTGGTCCTTGAATGATAAAACATTTTTAGGTATGTGATATGTACTTTGCATTGTGATGTACCGACAATTGCCCATATTTGCTCGATGGAAACGGCCGACTTGGTGATAAATCTAACTAAAAAATCTTTTGCTTCTATGGAAAGTCTAGCACTGGATACAGGTGCTGTTTCTAAGTGAGTTCAATTATTACCGCTTTCAGTATATTCAAGGCTGCAAAAAGTGATAAATTTATCACTGACATTAAAAGGGGAGAGCCGATTAAGGAGAAGGCCGGTGACAAAATTTTCACTTTTTCAACTGAACATTACTAGCTTCTAGTGCTCAAGGTAATTTAGATGGCCTCAAGTGTGTGCGGACATCAAAACATATGCGTTGCCCAAAATAGCACCTCAAACGCCACCGGAACACAACGAAACTATAATTGCCCAGTCGTTGGGTGTACAAAATGTATCTATTACAAAAAATGATGCGAATCAAAAGTCTCCTATTCTGATGATCTCGTTAATGCTTGTAAAAATTTTATTTGTACATATCTAACTTTATTATTAACTGTTTGTAATTGTATGGTAAATTTTAAAAATAGCGTCAAATTAAGCCGTTGATTAATCAAGGAAACAATTTGCTCCAAAAATCGAATTTTGACTTTTTAGAAGTATCAAAAAAATTTCTTCCGAACTTTTGTTGGGGAAACTCCCCATGGTAATTCATCCCCGAACTTGTCCACTCTGATATAAGATGCTTTATTAAACGTTTAAACTAAGAAAATAAACAAAGTCTGAAATTACTTGAGACCAGGGTTTCTAGATGAAATTTTTCAAGTTTTCAAAGGCTAAATTTGAGTTTCTTTAAGGCAAATTTAAGTAATTACCTATAAACTTTCACTAGTTTTTAGGGCAAATTCAAGTAAAATACTTAATAATTTTCGCTAAAATTAGCAAGTTTTTAGGGTCAAATTGAAGTAAATTACGTAAAGTAAATCTAGAAACATTTCTTATAGACATATAGGTATAATCAGAAATAATACATTGGCGTAGCTGGGGGGGGGGGAGACCAGGAGTTATCCCCCATACCTGAAAACATACCTCAAAAGTATCTCCCTTCATTCATTGGGATCTGACTACGCCATTGAAATAACAAAAAAATCTTAGTTCAGGGGTGCCAAGTCTGCTGTTTTCAGAAAAGTGCTGATTTTGAGATGTCAAAAATCTGGCAAAATCTGATTGTTCAGTGTCAAATCTGACTTTTGAGATGGGAAATTTTGTCAAATTTATAAGAAATATAATGGAAAATTAGCAGCATTTTGCTGATTTTTGCTCATAAAATCTAATTTCTGAAGTCAGATTTGCTGATTTTGAAACAAATGTTCTTGGCATCCCTGTCTTAGTTTGATCTTTTTACACGAACAGGATGATCACTGCTAGCCGGAACAATTTCTTTCGTATGAGCTTGGCGTTGTTTCTTCACCCACAATTCATGGCAATCTTGGTTGGTTGACAGAATCGGTGGTGGGACTTTTTCTGGATCAACATTTTCAAGCCAATCGTGCGCTAAGGCGAGAGTGGCTGATGGTCGTTTAGAAGGATTTAGCTGTAGTAGCTTGTCTAATAGATCTAGCGGAAGTGGAGGTATGCTAAATTTTAATTTTAGAACAAACTTAGAAGATCGAAAGTGGAATAGTGGATATAAATATAAAAAAGGATAGTACCGAAAAAACCAAAGAGTCCCACCTTATATTTTTACCAAAAATTATCCATTTTTCACCAATAATGTACAAAATTTTCCATTTTTAAACCAAAAAATGATTAAATTTTTCATTTTTCACACAAATTGTATGCGATTTTTTTGACAAAATATGGTTTTTGAGTCTCCTGATTAAAATAAATTTTTTTGGAGGTGGTCTCCGAGTAAATTTAGATCCATTTCTGAAATCACCGATTTGCACTGAAAACGGGTTTTTTCTAGTCCTTCAACCCCAAAAATTTGTCCCCACTATTGATCATAATCGTGTCACCCAAACTTATCAGTAGCGAAATCAGGGATCCAATGTCGATGAAAGCTGTGATCCCCCTTGGGGATTATGCTACTAAAACTTACAATGAAAAACGATCCCCTATTTTTCTCGGATAACTAAGCTTCTTGAAATATGTACACCATGGCTCTTTAAAATCGGACCAATTTTGCGTATCAGGTGTTCCACAAGTTTGGTAAATCAATTCCAACTGTTCATTTTCATTATTGCCACGGAAAATTGGCGTCCGCAAATATAGTTCACCCAGGATGCATCTTAAAGAAATTCGTCACAAATTGAAAAATTCGTCAATAAGCCAAAAAAAAAAACGTACTTTTGCGTTTTTTTGTGAAAAATTTTCAGAATTTTTTTTCAAAAATCACCTATAAGGGACATTTTCATGAATTTTTTGAAAATTTTTTTAAAAAAAGTTTCGCCAAAAAACGCAAAAATCGGTTTTTTTTTTTTGGCTTACCATGTACTCAAAATATTTGCCCCAGGTTTAGTCGACGCTCTGTAAGAAGAATTCGCAAACTTTTAAAAAAAGGGCCGGCCTTGACCAGACAAGGCCGCAGCCCTAAAAAATAAGGGCCGCGTTTTTTCCTTTCGGGTCTACTCTCGCCTTAGCGCACAATTGCTTTGAAAATGTTGATCCAAGGCAACCCTGGTTCCAACGTTAGTTACGGTCTATTAGTGATCATTTCAGAACGCAATTAATGGAAGCCCTTACCCAACACTCCAAATGTCGATCGCAGGACCATATTTTTCCTCTCCCAATAAAAGTTCTGGTGGCCGATACCATAAAGTAACAACTCGATTCGTATACAATCTTTCGTGCTCCGTCGAATAGAGCCGAGATAGCCCAAAATCAGCCAATTTGACCTGTCCTCTAAAAATAAATTGTTAGTGATAAAAAAAGCTCAGTCACCATACATTGGGTCGTTCGGAAAAAATGATCAAAATTTGAATAAATTGACCGAAATTTAGCCAAATTTCCTCAAAAATAAAGAATGTGTTTGAAGTACTACAGTTTTTCGATGCGCGCTGCTTTATCAATTGGTGGTGGACAATTTTTCAAAAGAAATTCAAGTTTTCGTTTCAATACACAGACCAAATTTTATCGCGATTTCGTGACGAAATTTGACACAAAATCACGAAGAAATTTGTCTCATAACTTTTTTCTATATATTTTTATAAAAAATGGTATCAAAATAAAAGTTGTAGAACTCCACTTCTGTGTTAGTTTCGTTTTTGACATTTTTCATAAAGTTAAAGAAGAAATTTTGAACACCGATTTCGAGTCACGATTTCAACCCATCCACTTGTAATTGCCCTCTAAAATTCCAAAAATTCATTGAAAAAATGAGAAAAATCCAGAACTCCCCCTTAAAATGGGGGGGGGGAGGAATCGATAAATTACCCCTCCCCCTTAAAACTTTGTTTCTGCCTACGGCACTAATCCTAGCGTCGCCCAGGGGTTAAAAAAGGGGCCGGCTGCCAAAAGCCCGGGGGAGGGGGGTTGGACCCCGGCCAGGGAACTGGCTCCCAACCCCCGGGGACTTTCGGGGGTCAAACCCCGGGCTTTCGGGGTCGGGCCACAGCCAGGGTATCGGCTCCCGGCCCTTTTTCGATCCCTGACGTTTCCTATGTCACTAAATTACATATTATGCCATTGACTTACTTTTTATTCACAAGAATGTTAGGGCATTTAATATCGCGGTGGAGAAAGTTCAATTTATGGCAATACTCAAGTCCAAGAAGAAGCTGTTTGAAAATCGCAGCCAATTGTTCATCACTAAAAATCACATTCCCACCTTCTAATAGCCCACATAGGTCATGATCCACATATTCGAATACCAAATAAAAATTGCCTAAAAAAGAGACTAACAAATCGATTGAAGAAAGTATGATACCCAGGTCTCTATTCTTTCCGTCTTTTAGATAATTATCCGTGATAACATTCTGCAGCTTGACGATATTCTTGTGATCCAGCTGACGAAGAATTTTGATCTCACGAATGGCAGTTATTGGAAATCCATCACGGTCGTCCCGACGAATTTTCTTCAACGCCACATAGGTCTCTGGAAAAAGTTTGGTATATACTTGAATGAAACGATACGAATAAAACGACATAATGAAACAAAACCAATAAATTTTTTGCCATAGAAAAATTTTTATTGGTTTCGTTCCATTATGCCGTTTCATTCGAGTCTATGCCAAAAGTTTGGGGATCAATAAAAGCAATAGTCGGATGGGAAGAGACAAGCAGCAAAACCTACTAGTCTTTAGGCATAACGCTTTATATACTTTTCCATAAGTTCCTTCTCCAACAATACACTCGGTTTTATAATTTCTAAAGTGGCCAATTCCCCAATCATAGTCAACCTTTGGAAGTGGATGTCGATTTAATATTGTAATGCTAAAAAAGTATAGAAATTAGAAAAAAAGTGCTCAATGAATAGTAATTATCGTTTCCTCAATCCAATGTTTTTTTGTCTCAGAAAAAATCGTAGTAGTATTCATGTAACAAAAGCAGATTGATTGAAACAACTACAGGGTAAGCCAAAAAAATGTGCTTTTGCGTTTTTTGATGAAAAAATTTTCAAACTTTTTCCAAAGATCACCTAAGGGGCGAAAAATTTTCATGTAATTTTTGAAAAATTTTCGCCAATAATGCAAAAGTACAGCTTTTTTTGCCTCACCCTTTAATAAAAACAAACCTCGGAGTACAAGAAGGTAATGGTAAAGCAGGTTTTTTTAAAACTGGTGCCGAAGTCTGTGGTAATGCATCATTTGGAGATTCTGGTTTACTCGCCCCAAAAGTCAGTCGGATTTTTTCTCTTTCAGGATTTAAGACTTCATCCGGAAGCGGAATATCTCCAAGATCCACTTCAACATTAATTGGCTGAGAAAATACACTGGTTGTTGACGCTTCTTCACCACAAAGCTGCATAGCAGAAGATTCTCCAAGTTCTTCCATGACTTCTTGTTTGATTTGGATTTCCAGATTTTCTTGCTCGTCTAGACTCGAAATGATTTCCGGTTTGATTTGAACTTGAATTGGTGCCGCCTTGATTTCAGACTTATCGGCAGTACTTCTTTTAGGCAAAATGCTACCCAATTTGAGGTTGTTACATCGCAATTCCTAAAAATAAAGTCGCTACATATGCTATTCAAAATACAATTGCTCGATATGCTACTTCACCCCTCCCTTCCATGGCACATGGACAAGGGGTGATTCAGGGGCTCTAATGCACTTTAGGCGTCCTTTCGATTTGGACGCCTAAAAATCGAAAGGACGCCTAAAGTGCATTAGAGCCGATTCAGGTACGTAGCCAGAATTTCCTGACGGAGGAGGAGGCAATGACCCAAAGTCCAAAATCCACAGGTAGCTGGATATTTTCGCGCAAACAAAAATTTTTGTTGAAAAATGCTTGTTTATAAGCTGAAAATGTTCAGAAAATTATAATTTTTAATAAGAACAATGTTAAGTTTAAGACAATCTTGATAAAATACTTTAGTTAACGCAAAAAATCAGCGCCGCTGCGAAAAATTATTTGAGATTATTGCTCGTTTTTTAGATGGAAATTCTCAGAAAATGAAAATTTATGTGAAAAAAAAGCAGATTTTGGACATTTTTCTTTTAAAAAAATGAGTAATTTCATGAATATAACCATTAGTATTTAAAAAATTTCAATTTCGGGAAAAAAATAAGGAGGACTCATATGATTTTTTCGGCTGTTGGTCGATGATGGGTGTTGCACGTGCAGAGTACAACAACGTAGCTACGCCACTGGTCACCACCCACCAGGAATGTCAGATTTGGAAGTTCGCATAATTAATCGAGTTCAAGTTGGACCGTAAAAGTAACAAATTTTCAACAAGTTTCTTCCCAAACTCCCCCCGCTGAAAAAATTTCAGTCCAAAATTGAAAAATTTGATAAAAACCGAAAAATTCATCAAAAATTGAGAAATTCGTCAATACAGGGTGAATAAACAAATCGTACTGAAAAAATTTCAGCAGGGAATTTGTGAAGAAACTGTTTGAAAATTCGTTACTTTTATAGTCCAACTTGAACTCAATTAATTATTCGAATTTCAAAATCTGGCACCCCTGTCACCCATCCTATTAACTTTCATTCAATTAAAAAAAAAATCGACATACAATAATCGACGATGAACTAGAGTTCGTGCTGGATGATGAACTAGATCTGGATGAAGACCTAGAGTCTGAGTTGGAAGATTTCATGCTATCCTTTCGTTTACGACTAGAACAATGGATGTCCGAATGATGAGCTTTGAGCCTAAAGTAGGTAAAATGTAGCGCTAAAGCTTAAGTGTTAAACAGTCCCGAAAAAATAATCCAGGATTTAGTGATAGAGGGGGCAAAAAATTTTTACAATTGGATTTGAGGCATACAATAATTCATTCGATTTTTCAAAAATGCAAAAATTTGTTAACAATGCTGAAAATGGTCAAAAAAGTAAAAATTTTTACAAAAAAATTCCATTTTTTACTAAAATTAGTTATAAAAATAACAATTTTTTGTTAAAAATTGCAATTTCTTTTGAAAAATTGGTCAAAATTTTGGCCAATTTTAGTGAAAAATTTTTCGGAAAAAACATAATGGGGACCATTAGGAAAATTTTATATTTTTTCAGCAACGAGAGGAAATTACCCCTTAAATACACCCTTGTGAAAAAAATTGTAAAAATGTTTTCTGGAAATGACACTTCTAGGAAGTAAAAACATGCGGGGAATCCGAATTTGACATTTTCAAAGCGAAAAAACGCTTCCCTGATTCAGGAAAGGCTAGTGTATTGAAGCAAAAATCACATTTTTACGACTTTTTGCTTCAACACACATGGATCGTAACCCAAAGAAAAAATTAAAACATACTTATTCCTTGAATGTTGTTCATAGTCCGAGTGTCGTCGATTTTTCTCTCGATGGATTGGCGAATGTCGATTTGATGACCGTCGATTTGGCGAGCGATGATCGGGTGAATGTTTACTTGATGAATGACGAATTGGCGAAATACCATATTTTGGATTATACTTATATGGATGCTGGAAGCGAGCCATTTTATGAGGATGGCGTCTAAAAAATCACATGTAAAAATAAATAAATGAGAGTGATGCCGCCTCAACCTCATCCAGCTCACATGTGTTTCATCTACAAGGGTGCCAAGTCTGCTGATTTTTCGGCAAAGTCCTGATTTTGAGATGTCAAATCTGATTTTTCAGTGTCAAAAATCTGATTTTTGCCAAATTTATAAGAAATAGAATGAAAATTAGCATTTTGCTGATTTTTGAAGTCAGATTTTAGAATTTTGAAAATTTTTTCTTGGCATCCCTGGTCATATACTTGTATTATGAAACCTTAGGGTAGTTTTTTTTCTTCCGGCCGAAGGCAATAATAGAACAAAAGTTTGACTCCATTTTTGAAAATTGAACTAGTTTTTTTACGACAGTATTTTTTGTTGTAACATTTTTTACTTTTTTTGTAACATTTTTTTGTTGTAAAATCGGGTACTTTTTTTGTAACATTTTTAAGCCTAAGGCTTAAGGCCTAAGCCTAGGGTCTAGCCTAGGCTTAAGCCTAAAAAAAAGTAAAAAATGTTACATGAAAAAGGATTTTCGTTTTTTTTACCATTAAAAGCTTTTCACCAAATTCTTTTTTTATTTTGTAGAGCAACCGTAGAAGAAAAGTCCTGGATATGATCTTCCCCTAAATTTTTCTAGAAAAGTTATGACGTTGTTGCTGAATTTTTACTCTTAAAAATCAGCAAAAACGTTATATCTTTTTTCTAGGATTTCGCGGAAAATATACTCTGGATTTTTCCTCTACTGTTGCTCTAAAAATAAAAAAGAATTGAGTAAAAAATGAGGTAAAAAAATCATTAAAAAATTCCCCAAGAAATGATCCGGTATTGATGATTTAATTATAATTGTGTATCAGACTTTTTTCCTTTTTCAATATTAAAACACATTTTTTTACACGTCCGTACCTGTCAGATGATGGTGAACGACGTCTGTGATGCCTAGAATAATCACCACGTCCTGAATCCACTCTACTTCGATGTGAACTGTACTCCCTTTTCCGATCTACACTTTTCTTTCGTTCAGAAGGCATTCTTTGTCAACACCAATGCAGAAGTGATTTTAGAGCAACCTTTAAAAAATTATTGTAAAAATTTTCACAAGATATTATTTAAAGAGCCAATTTTCGATGTATAATTTCCGTCTACGATTTTTAACGAATATTTCAATTATTAGCACATTTTTCAATTTTTAACGAATATTTCAATTATTAGCACATTTTTCAATTTTTGACGAATTTTCGTCAAAAATTTTTTAGCAAAAAAATGCAAAAGTACGAGTTGGCGACGCTTGCGCATGAAACATTGCGCACCTACATTTGCCGAAATCCAAAAAATGAAAATTTTTCCTAATGGTCCCCCCTTATGTTTTTGTCCAAAAATCATAATGGTGGGGACCATTATAAAATCATAATGGTCCCCCCCATTATGATTTTATATCTAAAAATTTTTATCAAAAACGTCAAAAATTTTCATTATTTCTTCAAAATTATACGATTTTTCGCAAGAATGATCATTTATGAGCATTTTCAGCTTAAAAACAAGCATTTTTCAAAAAAAAAGGTTTTCATGAAAAAAATTACATAAGAGAGATCCTTAGGCGGGATTTATACTTCCGTCGTGTCGCGACGCATCGTACGATCCAACTATAAACGCTGTTGTACGACATGTCGTACGACACAAAAATGCACTGTCACGACGCGACGGAAGTATAAGGGCCTCTACTAATTCATCTCGAAGGCTTCGAGACCGCATTAATTGCAATTAGTGCTCGTCTCGACGTCGAGACGCAACATTTTAAACTTTAAAAAGTGAGAATAACTTTTCAGGTTCAACGAATTTCCGAATATGGTCTTTTGCAATTTTATTCATCTTTTGTTGGGCTATAAAATTACCACATTCGAAAATTCATTGACCCTGAAAAAAAACCATTTCGACGCCGAGAGTGCAATTAGTGCTACAATTGGTGCTTCCATTTGAATTAGTGGAGGCCCTAAATGGCGTCTTATGATTTTTTAAAATCATAATGGGGGACCCTTATGATCGGGAGAATTTATACAAAAAATTTGTTACAGTAAAATTAGCCTGAATTTCAATAAAATCTTGTTTATTGAAACGATTTAAAATTACGCGATAACCATTTCGAACAGTTGGTCGAGACGCTAAAAACGTCTCATATTCGAGACGGCGTCTCGATCTCATTTGAATTAGTCTGAGTATTGTCACGAAAACCCTGAATTTTACATTTTTTATAAACGCTTAATTGTTGGGTGTATTTAAAANAGGCCTAAGCCTAAGGCCTAAGCCTAAGGCCTAAGCCTAAGGCCTAAGCCTAAGGCCTAAGGCCTAAGCCTAAGGCCTAATGCCTAAACCAAAGCCTTTTTTCAGCTTGGGGGGAGGATTCTGCATAAATTTATGCAGAATTCCCCCCCCCCTCCGATAGTGCATAAGTACCAAATTTTGATTGGACGCGTAAAGGTTCCTTGGACGCGTAAACGCCTATTGGACGCGATATCTGCACTAGAGCCGGAATTCCTACCGAAAATAACTGAAAAAAATGAAAATCTTATATTTCATGGCCTGGGAAGCGTTTTCAAGGTTTTTCGATGCGCGCAATCGATGTCTCGCATTAAAAAATACCACTAATGAGTCATTTTGGAGAAACACTTTTTGAACAATTTTCGCCAAAAAATTACCAGATGGCGATGTTTTGGAACAATCTTTATAGTTAAAAAAGAATTACTTTTTTGAGAGAAGTTACAATTTTGAATATGTCTTGAATTGTGTTTTTTTGGTTTCTTTCCTTCGTTTTTGTTCAATCTGTAAACAAACATGCTAAATCAAACATAAAGTATAAAATTTCATATAATCGTAAGAAACCTAAGCTTAAGCCTAAACCTAAGCTTAAACTAGATTTGGACTCTTAAAAGTTGATTGGGCTCCTAAAGTGTAATAGAGCCTAAAATTACATGTAATCGTAAGTAATGATTTCGTAGCAACATTTACAATGCTCCAATGACATACACCATAACTGCTCAGAGTATAGGAATTTTAGCATTTTAGGGGAAAATATGATAGAATCGATATAGTAGTACCGTAATATAGTTCTGATACCTAAAACATTAATAAATTTTTATGCAATCCGAAATTCATATATTATTGGGTTGATCCAAAGTTTTAGAAATTTTTTACATGATTTGGGACCCGAAATTTTTTTCCCTAACAATTTCCCTTATAGATAGGGTTCATACATCCAGTGGGGTGGTCGGTCCCTCCCTTATCAATCGTCATTCACCCACCCATCCTCCCAGGCTAGTGTCTTCCCCCTACTGGATATGTATGGTAGGACTGTCAGATTGCAACATTAGCGTTGCAAACTGCAACGTCAGATAGGTTTTGCTAGAACGTTAATTGAAGAAAATTGCAACGACTTGTTACATCCCATCCCAAGACTTTTGCATCTTATGTCAGGACTTTGTACATCTTTTGCCAGGACTTCTCCGCCCTCTTTATATTGAGCGAAATTTCCAAAACGCTTCTTTGGCACTGATTCAGGAAGAAGTGGATATTTGAAGAGAAAATAATCTTTTTTTTGAGTCCCAAATCATGTCTTGAAACTTTCGGACCAACCTAATAGATCGAGCCATACGTTTTGAGCTTTTCATCGGAGTTAATAGAAAAGTGTGATTTTTACTTTGAAAATCATCTTTCCTGGGGTATTTTTAAGCGATGAATCGATTGCGCCCTTTGTTGCTGCTAAAAATCTTCCCTTGCCATGAGTTAGCTTTTTTAAAACTTTATCACATGCTATAACCTTGTTTTATTTAGGGTCAGGGGGAGAGGTTTATGCGTCGACAAGGTACGCAATCGATTTTTTGATCAAAATTCGATTTCTGGACAAAATTGGATTTTTGGCCAAAATTCGATAATTTGACCAAAATTGGATTTTTAGTCAAAATTCGATTTTTTTTCCAAAATTATATTTTTTTACATAGTAAATTCATATGGGGTAATTTTCTTAAAGAAAATAGCAAAAGCTCAAAGCATATGTCCAATTCCAAGATTTCACGATATAAACCGTTAAAAAACACGCATAAACACGATAAATAAAAACACTCAAGAGCATAAATATTCAAAACATCATATAGAAAGAAGTTTGTACATGATTATGCTCATAGATGATGTTAATAGGGTACTTTCGCTCTAAAAATAGTAGTTGTGTTAGGAAATCAAAGCTTCCTCCCGAAATTAGGTGAATGAAAATTTTTCCTAATGGTCCCCTTATGCTTTTGATAAAAAATTTTGAAAAAAATGATTTTTCATTAAGATTTTCATAAAAAATGTCCAAAATTTTTTCCATTTTTCATCAAAAAATTTTTCTGATCGTTTTCAGTAGAGTTAGGAAACCGAATCAAAATCGACACTTTTGAAAAAGTCGAAACCGATTGACAAAAAATATAAAGGTGAAAAAGACCGAAGTCGAAACCGATTGAGCAAAAACGAAACCAAAACCGATCCATTTTCTATCTGTATACTAACTCTAATTTTCAGCTTAGAAGCAAGCAACATTTAAAAAAACTTTTGTACATGTGGTGCTTTCTTTGCTTAGTATATGAAAAAAATTTCTATACTCGCTTAGAGTTTCGATATAAAAAGTCATAAAAATTTTTTTGAAATAGTCGCCTCATAAATTTTCATGGGTATTCTATTCTACCGTAATTTCATTATAGAAGCTTTCATTATAGATACTCTGCAATTTCCATCGAATAATTCAATTTCGTCGATGATCAAAAACTTTCAATTCCATCTTTACTATTCAAAATTCAACACGTTTCAACACAAGTAGAAGATAACTTTAAAATCATATATAGATAGACGAGTTTTCTCATGCCTAAAAGCTTGCACTTAGTTTAAATAATAGCTTTAAAGGACCAGTCCGATCGGGAAAAAGTTGTCATTTTTGTTGATATTNGACGAGTTTTCTCATGCCTAAAAGCTTGCACTTAGTTTAAATAATAGCTTTAAAGGACCAGTCCGATCGGGAAAAAGTTGTCATTTTTGTTGATATTTGGGGAAAGTTCTGAAAAATGGAGCATATTTTCTTCTCAATATACAGATTTATTGATTCAGGGAAAAAACTACGACCCATGTGCAATCTTTCGTTGTAATACACAAAATTTCAAAAATCGCCAAAAAAAAACTGTCAACAAAATATTGAACTTTCGCGTCAATTCACAAATTTTATTGATTCAGGGAAGAATTTTCACTGCGTTCATGTTTTCGTTGTAATACACAAAAATCGTCAACTTCACACACAACTATCTCGAAAACTACAACGATTCAGAACATGCCGTAATAACAAAAAATCCATTTTTAATGCACATTCTGAATATCACAAAGCAACTTTTTCCGACCGGACTGGTCATTTAAGGATAGAATTTTTTCCTGTATAAAGCAGATTTTTTGTTGTTGTAATATCTTCATATCCAAATGAGATCATTCTTTGAATCAATTGAAAACTATCAAATTTGAGAAATGGCAAGTTTATCTCATAAAGCTGCTGATAAAAGTTGAGTAGATCACCAACTTCAACATCAGAAACATCAACAACTTCGATTACAACAAAATGATGTTGAGTTGCTTTGTTGAGGTTGTTGTTAAACTGCACATTTTTAGCTTGCAACTTATGAGATGTCGTGCTAAAATTTCACTAATACAATTCCATAGCGTTGTTTGTACATGGTTATCTTCATTCACAGAATGGCAATCTAAAAATTTATGATATACAAGAGAATATGATTTCTTGTGAATGTACCAATCATGCAAATTATTCCAAAAAAATGAAGAGGGGACTGGATCAAGTCATAATCTGGAAGGGAACCACTTTTTGGGACTCTGGACCTCCTGGGTCATGGGACCATAAGAACCACGTTTTTTTAGTCGAATATTCACAAATACAAGAACACAAGCGGGATTTTTTTTCGCCGAACGACAGCAAAAGGTCTTTTCATTAAGTTTTTTACTATTTGATAAGTTCAACAGAAAGCCAGACAACAAAGAAATTTATTATTATTTTTTAGCCAAATTCTTTTTAGATAATTCTTTAGCTATAAAGTAAATTATTTTGTGTAATAATTATGAAACTCAGTTGAATTAATTTAATATCAAATTCTTTTTTAAATTTACACTTCGTTAGCTTAAAAAATTTCTTGTCTGACTTTCCGTCGAACTTATTAAAGAGCAAAAACTTAGTGAAAAGACCCTTTGCTGAATCGGGTCCGACTCTGGGCATGACCCTATTAGGGCTAATTTTATGCGGGGAATCGATTGCACGCATTCCCGAAGCTTGAAAATGCTTCCCGGTTCCTGATTCAGGAAAGTAAGTGTAAATTTGTATTTTTAGCTTTTATATACGCACTTACTTTCCTGAATCAGGGAAGGGTTTTTAAGATTCGGGAATGCGCGAATCTATTTCCCGCATAAAATTACCTGGGCGGATTTTTGAAGAAAAAATTTTCGGGTCGAAAAAACATGAAAAAATTGCCCAGATTCCAGTTTTTTTATACCAAAATTTAAAAAAAATTTCAGCAATCATAATGGGCCCCATTATGCTTTTCTCCAAAAATTTTCACTAAAAATTGTCAAAAAATGACTATTTTTGCAGAAAAAAGCGAAAATTCTCCAAAAATTCCATTTTTAAAGTCAGTTTTTGACAAAAATATTATTTTAGGGTAAGTTGCCAATTTTTAGCCATTTTCGCCCCCAAAATTGCTTAATCGACCATTTAGCAATTTTTCCAACTCTGGTCTGTAGTGTGACCGGAACAAATAAAAAAATTTTCAGTGGAACGGGAACCACAAAAAATTTAGGTGCGACCGGAACGAACGATTTTTTCGGTTTGAGCCACCACTGAGTTGTATTTCGAACGCTGGTCATCCTGCTAAAATTTCAATCCTGCTAAAATTTAACCTGCTAAAAATTCCTGCTAAAATTTTAGCAGGATTGAAATTTTAGCAGAATGACCGTTTATCGTATTAGCGCAGCGGCTCAAAATGGGTTTCGGTTGGGAGTACTAAAAATTTGCCTTGGTCCCCCAAGTTTTTTTCAAAAATTTTCCTAATTTTTGGGAGAAAACATAAGGGGGACGATCAAGGCAATTTTTTTCGAATCTTCATTTTTTTAATTAAAATTTCGTTATTTATATTAAAAAGCCAAGCATTCTTCAAGCATTTTTCGCTGACTTTTGTGTTTTTTTTAAGATACTACGATACTTTCTCAGTTTTACAAAATGGCAATTGTTGAATTACAACATCACCAGTGTGTTTCTCGAATAAAAACCCTAATAGAATGTTTTTCGGCTGATTTTAAAGGAAAAAATTTTCGACTTTTGGACCACGATAAGGGTCATCCAGAATTACGTAATCATGTTGGGGAGAGGGGGGGGGGATCGACCCTCCTCATAAAAATTGATTACGTTAGTGCATTTTTGATTATTACGTTGGGGGGGGGGGGGGGGGGGTAAACCACCAAAAAGTTGATTACGTAATATCTAGATGACCCTTAAGTGAATCCAACAAAGTGAACTAGCTGGCATTTTTGTTGGTGGAAGTGCCTAAGAAAAACAGCATCACATGAACGAAAAATCCTCAAACTTGATGAGTTAATGCCTAATGACTTCTGAATAAATTCACACATTAGATTGCAGATCTCACGACTCCAGTCAGTTCAACCCATTTGATTCGAATTCAGCTGCCGTTATGTTCAATGTAAATGTTCGAATCCGATGAAATGTGTACATTCACAAGAACTTTATTCTTTTTAAAGGACCATTCCACAATTGGAGAGTTATGCCATGTGAAAGAGCACACCATAGGAGCATCTTTTACTTTTACGGCACTACTTGAAAATCTAACGGTTAATAGTTAACATGAAAATCAGGATTTTCGTTTCAATAACTCAAAACATGTTCAAATTCAATAATTTTGGTGTCATTTTATTCGTCTCAGCGAGTTATACAAAATGCTGTATTTATTGTTTTCCAAATGTTCAAGGATTTCGAATTTTATGTTTTAATAAACAATCTGATTGATCAACAAGCTCTTCGTTTCAATGTTCAAACTCGTTTTTTTGTTTCATCCATATCTCTTTACAGTTAGATTTTCAACTAATGCCGTAAAAGCAATAAAATGATCAAATTTTGTTGCTCTTTCACATGGCATCATACGTGGGGGCACGGGATGATAAGCGATTAAAAATGTGAATTGAGTCTATTACCATTTCGCATTTTTGATAATTGGGTCTAAAAAGATGCGAATTTTTGACGATTTTCGTGATTTGAATATTATTTTTAGCGAATTATGCATTTTTTGATGACCCATTTAGATTTTTCACATAAAAATCTCAAATTTTTCGCGCTTCGCTCGAAAAAATGCGAATTAGGTACTCAATTGTTTTTCGCGAATGCGGTGAAATGAAGGGGCCTCCCCTTTCCCACATATGCATTGACATCAACTCTCCCAAAAGTAGAATGGTTTGAGCAATAAGATTTGATAACTAACCTGTAGCTTGCTTTCTCTTTCTTCTTCACACATTAAGCAAGTGATAAAGAAAAATTAGATGGATTTGCTCCACTGAAAGATGTCTGTTTAGGGTCATAAAAAGTTCTATTCTAACATAAAATTAACAGAAGTTATTACATAATTTTAAATAATAACAAAAAATAAGATAATGCGTAAATCGATTTTAACCAATGATTTTGAAATATGCAAATTATGGTTTAAAAAAAGTAAATCACAGAGAAAGAAATTTGCATATTTTGACATTCAATCATATTGTAACAGTTCGTTGAAAAAATCGATTTACTTAAAAACAACCATTTAACCCAAAAGTAATACATAAAGTTCCGTGCGAACCAACACTAATTATCGGAAATTAACGCTAACTCGTCACAATCCAACTCAGTCTCGGCAATAGCGTATCCAGAAAAAATTTTGCGGAAGCCCAAAAACATAAGGGTCCCCTTATGATTTTTTGTGCAAATTTTCCTCAAAAATCGCCTTGGACGACAATAGCGTTATTTAGCGCGGACCCTCAACGATTTCCGACAGTTAGCGTCGATTAGTGCGGATTCTAACAATATCATAATATAAGAAATCAATTATTTACGTGAGTAAAAAAGTGGAATTTTATGATTTTTATTTTTGCATAAAAATTGCATTTTCTCGGATAAAGTGTTGTCTTTTGAACTAATTCTTTTTTCAAAATGTAGGAAATCGAATTCTCTTAACTTAAAAAAGAATTTAGTTAAAATTCAAAATCAAAAAGAGAAAATGCGAATTTTCCTGCAAACATAACAATCACAAAATTCCACTTTTTTACTCATCCTGTATCTGTATTATTTTCATTTTATTGAAAAAACGGTAATCTTTATAACTTAATATATGATATGCAAAATGTTATAATGTGTAATTTGTAAGTGTTCGAATGAGTATTTATTCGAATTGGAAATGTAATTTCCAATCTACTCTTAGAAAATTTTGGTACTACTAAGGGTTAGCGAATAGAGTACCAAAAACTAGACGTGAATCTTTTTTCAAAAAATTTTTTACTTTTTTTTTGAAAATAACCTCTCTAGGAGTAACTTTATGCGGGAAATCGATTGCGCAGTTTTTCAAACCTTGAACATACTTCCCTGACCCCGGTTCAGGTTATTATATTGAAGCGAAAATGGAAAAAATCAAATTTTGACTCAGGCCTAAGCTTAAAAGGGAACAATCGATTTCCCGCAGTTACCCCTAGAGAGGTCATAACAAAGAAAAAAATTTAGAAAGAGTGAGCTCGCTAATCCTTAATAGTACCAAAAATTTTTACCAGAAACGATTTCGTGTGTTCTCTTAAAACTTATAAGAGTACCGTGTGTAGCACTTGAACCACCATAACCCCAAAGACACAAAAACTACCCCAAATGAAAAGAATGCATAAAAAGTCCGAATCAAATCAAGTATATAGAAGAAAAACCCGCCATAACCACAAGCATTTTTATCGACGATACAACTGCTGCGATGAAGCAGAGGTTGACGCGGAAGGCACTGGATTATTCTAAACTCTCTTAGTTTATTAATTTAATTGATTTGAAGAAAGACGGCGATATTTCGTTCCTACCACGCTATTGTTGCTATTATTGACGACTTGGTTTCGTGCTTGACGTTGTTTCTTCGACCACATTTCATGGCAATCTTGGTGGGTTGGCAGAGTTGGTGGCGGGATTTTGTCTGTGTCGATATTCACGATCCAAGGATGTTCGAGAGCAATCGCAGCAGACGGCCTTCGTGTAGGGTCAAGTTGAAGCAGTCTATCTAGCAAGTCTAATGGCTGTGGAGGGATGCTAAAATGGGAATTTTTGAGGTGACAAATGAGCGTAATCACTTACAAAGAAAATTTGCTTTTCAGAACTCTCGGATAGTTGGTTTTGCATTTGAAATTTTCGGACAACGGAAGGGTTTCGGAGTCTTGCCAATTATCTTTATGTGGTGTACCGCAGCACTTGTAAATAGCCATGAGTTGCTCCATTTCATCGCGATTTCCTTGGAATATGGGCTTCTTGGTAAACAATTCTCCCAAAATGCATCTAAAAAATTTTTTTAAGGGCTTGAGCAAAACCGAGAAATTACATACCCAACGCTCCAAATGTCCACCGCGGTTCCATATTTTTCTTCGCCCAGCAAAAGTTCAGGTGGGCGATACCATAGGGTAATCACACGGTTTGTATACAGTCTGTCATAATCACGATGATATAGTCTAGCCAAACCAAAGTCGGCTAGTTTGATTTGTCCCCTGAAAATGATGATAAATATTACAAGGTGTTAAAAAAACGCCATTTGGTCATTTTTTGGCAAAATTTTTTGTAAAATGATGATTTTTGGTGAAAAAAATTTGGGATATTTTTAGCGAAAATTTGATCTTTTTTGGTGAAAAATAGTGATTTTAATGAAAAAATGATGAATTTTGGTGAAAATAATGAAAAAGTTTGGAATATTTTTTGTGAAAAAATGTCAAAATTGGGACTTTCTTGTTGGAAATTGAAAAAAAAACTTTTAGAGGTAACGGGCACACGTTTATAGATCTTACTTGTTATTAACAAGAATATTTGAGCATTTAATGTCGCGATGCAAAAAGTTCAATGAATGGCAGTGCTCAAGCCCCAAAAGTAGTTGCTTGAAAAGCGAGGCAATCTGTTGCTCGCTGAAATTCACCCATCC
>OZJO01013008.1:0-14129 GCA_900406225.1 Acrobeloides nanus | reverse complement strand
TTTTCAAGGACGATGGTCAAGGATGCATTTTGACACTTCGGGGATGCGCGCAATCGATTCTCCGTATAGAAAAACCTAAGAATCGACGGTTTTCTCATAAAAATCCGAAAATGTTTGATTTTCGCTTCAATACACCGATTTCTTCCCTGAATCATGGTCAAGGAAGCGTTTTCAAGGTTCGGGAATGCGCGCAATCGATTCTCCGCATGAAATTACCCCCAGAAATATGATTTTGGGGGAGAAATTTCAAAATTTTTCGATTTTCGCTTCAATACACACATCTATTTCCCTGAATCAGGGTCAAGGAAGCATTTTTACGCTTCGGGAATGCGCGCAATCGATTTTTCGCATGATTTTAGGCCTATATAGGCTGTTTTGGCAAAAAAATTTTCTGTTTTGGCAAAAAAAACGATTTTAATTCCCCGTATAAGCCGCGGCTTATACGCGAGAAATTAGGGTATTTGGTTATATAGGTCGATTTTTGAAGAAATTTCCGACTTTGCTAAGATTTTTCTAGGGGTGAATAGTGCATTACCGAGGCTTGAAAATTCTTGCATGACCCTGATTCAGGGAATAAGATTTTTGATCCATCTTCGGGGGTATTCCCTTAGTAGGGGTACCTTACAGTGGTTAAAATCAAAAAATTCCTTCAGATTCGTGTTCCCCATGTCGGAAACTCCTGAATACAAAAAATCAGCCTATTTGGAAACTTTTTGAAAATTTGAATTTTCAAAAAGTTCTCCAAAATCGGCTGATTTTTTGTATCAGGGGTTTTCCGACATGGTGAACATGAATTCGAACGAATTTTTTAATTTCGAGCACTGTAAGGTAAGGCAATGCGCGCAATCGATTCACCACCTAGAAAAACCTTAGTAGGATCGGTATTTTCGTCAAAAATCGATTTCTATACCCAAATATCAATATTTTGGCACTATTACTTTTTCTCCTTTTTGGTTTGTCCCTCTTACTTTTTTCCTATTACTTTTTTCTCCTTACTTTTTTCCCCATTTTTCCTCGTATTACTTTGAAATTTGTGTAAAATTAGGAAAAAAATAAGAGGGAAAATAATGGGGGAAAAGTAATAGTGCCAATATTTTGATATTAGGGTTCATCTTTGAGAATCTTGATATTGACTTGAAAACATGACTTATTCTAAAAAAAGATTAGTTGAATCGTATTCAGCATACACAACATTTCAACTCAATACTTTATACGATTTAGGACCAATATTATCAAAATGATGAGACAAACATGATAGCAAATCTATTGCTTGGTTATACTTCTATTATGGCAGAATTGAAAAAAATGTTTATATCTGCTTCAAACAAAATGCACGTTTTAAATAAATTGGACATTAATTTGATAATCAAATGTAGTCCAAGTAAACTTTGCAGTCGAGAAGAAGAAATGCTTATATTTATTAAGGTATAGTAGCGTATCTACGAGAAGAAATTTTCAACAATTTTGGGCAAAATATACAAGGGAAATCGAGGGAGAAAATTTCGTTGTTTCGATTTCAAGGGTGTGGGACGGGTTGACTTTTTCTCTCTGGATAAGCTATTGCTAAAGGACCAATCCAGTAATTTATAATCATTTGAAAAATGATATATTCGGAAAGATCATGAAAAATGGAGCATTTTTTGTTTTTACGGCATGTTCTGAATCGTTGTAGTTTTCGAGATAATTGCGTTTGAAATCATTCATACTTTTCGTTATAATACACAAACTTTTTTGAATTTTTTGCGGAAAAATCGATTTTTGCACCGATTTTTTCAATTTTTATAAAATGAACATTGTAGCAATTTTTTATAGCTAAATGAGACGAACAAAATGACACCAAAATTATCCAATTTGAGCATTGTTTTGGATTATTGAAACGAAAATTCTGATTCATGTTTTCGTTTCAATAACCCAAAGCAATGTTCAAATTGGATAAT
This sequence comes from Acrobeloides nanus, assembly GCA_900406225.1. NCBI lineage: Eukaryota > Metazoa > Nematoda > Chromadorea > Rhabditida > Cephalobidae > Acrobeloides > Acrobeloides nanus. Next base: position 12,192 of record OZJO01013008.1, on the reverse strand, counting down.
TTTGGTGTCATTTTGTTCGTCTCATTTAGCTATAAAAAATTGCTACAATGTTTATTTTATGAAAATTGAAAAAATCGGTGCAAAAATCGATTTTTCCGCAAAAAATTCAAAAAAGTTTGTGTATTATAACGAAAAGTATGAATAATTTCAAACGCAATTATCTCGAAAACTACAACGATTCAGAATATGCCGTAATAACAAAAAATGCTCCATTTTTCATGCTCTTTCCGAATATACCATTTTTTTTCATATGGTTGTAACTGACTGGATTGGTCCTTTAAGATGAGTTTAAAAAAATATCTCCAAGTTTTCAGAAAATTTTGCTAATGATTCAACAGTTAAACCTGAAAGAACTCTTTGATGGAGAGTTGGAAGCATCGCTCATTTATAAAATGTTGCCCGGAGAAGAATGTTGTTTCAAGATGGATTCAATTACTAAATTGCCAAATAAATTGATTAACTTTTTTGGTAAAGAATTATGTTTTTGCTTGTCCAAGGAATCTACAAACGTGTCAATAGATTTCGCCTTCATTTTTAAATAAACGATTTCATATAAAGAATTTATATGGCATTGAATCCTACGGGGTGCCCTAAAGTTTGTGTATACCCTAATTAAATTCAAGAGAATTTTCTTTATGACAGAAAACTTTCACAAAAAGTGATGTTCTACAAAGTTGTTCTTGGGATCACGACGAACAACTTTGTAGAACATCACTTTTTGTGAAAAATTTTCTGTCATAAAGAAAATTCTCATAAAATTAATTAGAGTGTACACGAACTTTAGGGACATCCTGTACCTACTGTAGACGTGTAATGTTTGATTGCATAGACGACGATCTCGAGAGGATTAGATTGAACTCGTGTAGGCCCAGTCGAATATTTTAATCATTCTGAAACTAGTACCGGTACTACCAGTACTACCGATCTCCTCAGGAACCCCTATTCATAGAGACATGATGGGGGTAATTCTGAATAGTCTCACGATGCCCTTCAATAATAAACACTAATGGTCAGAACTTTTTAGACGATCTGTAAGCCTTCGTAAACTGTTTTATTCAAAAATAATCAACAAAATTACAACAACATGCAACAACGTTTCGAAACACCCTCAGAGGGTGGTTTGAATTTGTCTAACAAGTCAAGGTTCTTGATCGTTTCTATCCAAATTTCTCTACACTCTTTATTCTTAAGCTTTGGTTGAACTTGAAGCAAATATTTCAAAATTTTTCTTTTCTGGACCTTCAAAATCTTCTGAAAAAAGATTCTGAAGCTCCAGAGCATTCAAGATGACTATTAGAGAAAAAATGGGGGCCCCGAAAAATTGATAAGTTATAAAATAATAAAAAAGTTAAATTTGTATTGTTGTGACTCGATTAGTTATTGCATTAACATGATTTTTTCTTCTAAGATATTTTCCAAGTTTGACACCAAATGCTAACAATGCTCTAAAAAATTTTTAGTTTTAACCTCGCGCATTCCAAACCTTGAAAACGCTTCTTTAATCCTGATTCAGGGAAGAAATCGATGTATTGAAGCGAAAATCAATTTATTTACGTAAATACGTATCCATTCCCTGAATCAAGATCAAGGAATCGTTTTCAAAATTCAGGAATGCACGGAATCGATTTCTCGCATCAAATTACCCATAGAAATGTATTTTTTGCAAAAAATTTTTCAGAGAACGAGCTCCGTTTGTTACCCCCCCCCCCCCCCCCCCCCCCCCTCCTTTAAGTCCAATCCCGTTATGACTTAGATTTTTGGAAAGAGTTCGGTGAGAGAAGAAAAACGACACCAAAATCATGGGGGTACTCCCTCTGGAAAAAATTTAAATTTTCATTTTTGCCTTTTCAGCTTAGGTATTTGGTCAGAAATGAAGCCTGTCGCTTTCATGGCTCAGTCGTAAAGCTTTGGTTTTGCAGTCCGAAGGCGAGGTTCGATCCCCGTCTCCGCCGATTTATTTGAAAACAAAACGAAAAATTGGATAGAAATTTAAAAAATCGAAACCTTGAGCGCCGACGGCGCTAGGTCACCCGGTTCTTACTTTCTATAAGGCGTTATATAGCACATCAAACAAATTTGTGACACCAATGGAAAAAACCCCGTTACATAATCAATATTCCCGAGATCAAAATAATATAATTAGGGCAATAATAATTGCATATAAGCATTGCATTGACTGGGAAAACGACCAACAAATATGCATTGATTATTTCAATAATAAGAGCAAATGTGAAGATTTTGTAAAGTTTAAAAGTTCTTGGCGAGAAATTTGAACGGTATTTATGGAGAAGGATCCAAATTTTATAGATGGAAAAGAATATTAGAGCACCTCCGATCAGGTTAACAGCGTTGAAAATAATAATTGTTGATAGGGGTAGGTGCTAAAATACTGGGTCAGTGTTTTAAGACCCTTGCCTAACCCTCCACCACCTTCCCTGAATCAGGATCAAAGAAACGTTTTCACGCTTCGGGAGTGCGAGCAATCGATTCCTCGCACGATTTTACTCTTATATAAGTCATATCGAAAACAATTTTTTCGGAGAATGACCCCCAAATGGTTCCCCCTTTTAAAAAAAATGCATTTTTAAGGAAATTTTTTAAAAATCCGAAAAATTATGATGCTTCCAAAACTCCCCCCCCAAATTTCGAAAGTTCCAACGTCGGACCTTTAAACACCCCCCTCCCCTCCCACCCGGGCACATACACCCAGCCTTTCCTATTATTAAAATCTGTTCATTTGTACTTGCCTCAATCATATCATTAGTAGATAACATTTCATATAACTGTGCAATAGATAATCCTTTATGCTCCATTGTATAGCTTATCATTGCCTCTAGAAAGTTATCTCTACTCTTATTAAACAAGTAACCGCCATAGAATATTAAAAAAGTTAGAATTATGCCTAACATAAGTATATGAACGATTATTGACCATAAACTCCCAAGAAATCTCGATAATTTTAGATTTCTTGTAGTCTGGGCATAACGATAGAGAAACATAAGTGCTAGGGTGTAGTACCAAATGATAAAGAAACCTAGGATGATGTGGGATAGGTTGACTTGATGGAATTCGTGATCGAACGGGGCTAAAAATACACTCTTTAAAGAAGAAATGTGTGTGTGCCTGTCCGGGCTAACTTTTTGCCTGCCCTATCTTTTTCTTTTTGGGACTAAATGCTGATCGTTAACGGAGAGCAGGCGATCCCATGTGCAGCTCGATAGTAGAGAGGACAAAAGCGCGTCGAAAAAAATTTTTTTGTTCTAGATTTTAAAAACTTTAGCGCTGGAGGCGCGTCGGCCTAGAAACTTATAAAGATCAATCTATACCACAGACTAATGTTTAATCTTATTTTTGTGATTAAGTGTTGAAATATTTTCATAGATTTCGACTAAAGTTTGGTTATCCATATTGTTAGAAGAATTGAAGCTAAATGTTTGGAACTAGTATAGTTGAAACGTCGCACTGAACGTGAATTGTTTCGAAAATTTTTTCGCGAGAAATGATCCCTTTATAGGTAACTTTATGTGGGGAATCCGAATTTCGCATTCCTAAAGAATGAAAACGCTTGTTTCTCTGCTAAATAAATTTACCCCGAATCATTTCTCGCGAAAAAAGTTTAAAAATTTTTTGAAAAAATTCACGTTCAGTGCGGCACTTCACTATACTAGTTCCAAACGTTTAGCTTCAATTCTTCTAACAATATGGATAATCAGTTGGGGCACTCGAGAACCACAAAAATTAGTTTAAATAGATTGGGCTATAGTGTGGTTGTGTACCGTCTTTGTGAGGTGAAAATGGAGTGTGGTAGCAAGGAGAAAAGGGCTGGGTTTCAAGCCGAACGAAACTCTAGTGTAACGGAAGACGTGTAAGTTTAAATCAGAAGGCGGAAGTTGAAGATCACGAAGCGAAGAAACCGGCACGGATCGCGATCTTCTTCGGCAACTTGGAGACGATGAGAGCTGGTGCTCGGAGTATGGCAACTCGGAGACGATGAGAGCTGGTGCTCGGAGTATGGCAACTCGGAGATGATGAGAGCTGGTGCTCGGAGTATGGCAACTCGGAGACAATGAGAGCTGGTGCTCGGAGTATGGCAACTCGAAGATGATGAGAGCTGGTGCTCGGAGTATGGCAACTCGGAACAATGAGAAATGGTGCTCGGAGTATAGCAACTCGAAGTCGATGAGAGCTGGTGCTTGGAGTATGGCAACTCGGAGTCAATGAGAGCTGGTGCTTGGAGTATGGCAACTCGGAGTCGATGAGAGCTGGTGCTCGGAGTATGGCAACTCAGAGTCAATGAGAGCTGGTGCTTGGAGTATGGCAACTCAAAGTCGATGAGAGCTGGTGCTTGGAGTATGGCAACTCGGAGTCGATGAGAGCTGGTGCTCGGAGTATAGCAACTCGAAGTCGATGAGAGCTGGTGCTTGGAGTATGGCAACTCGGAGTCGATGAGAGCTGGTGCTCGGAGTATAGCAAATCGGAGTCGATGAGAGCTGGTGCTCGGAGTATAGCAACTCGAAGTCGATGAGAGCTGGTGCTCGGAGTATGGCAACTCGGAGACAATGAGAAATGGTGCTCGGAGTATAGCAACTCGAAGTCGATGAGAGCTGGTGCTTGGAGTATGGCAACTCGGAGTCAATGAGAGCTGGTGCTTGGAGTATGGCAACTCGGAGTCGATGAGAGCTGGTGCTCGGAGTATGGCAACTCAGAGTCAATGAGAGCTGGTGCTCGGAGTATGGCAACTCGGAGTCAATGAGAGCTGGTGCTTGGAGTATGGCAACTCGGAGTCGATGAGAGCTGGTGCTCGGAGTATAGCAAATCGGAGTCGATGAGAGCTGGTCCTNGCAACTCGGAGACGATGAGAGCTGGTGCTTGGGGTATGGCAACTCGGAGACGATGAGAGCTGGTGCTCGGAGTATAGCAACTCAAAGTCGATGAGAGCTGGTGCTCGGAGTATGGCAACTCGGAGTCAATGAGAGCTGGTGCTTGGAGTATGGCAACTCGGAGTCGATGAGAGCTGGTGCTCGGAGTATAGCAAATCGGAGTCGATGAGAGCTGGTCCTCGGAGTATAGCAACTCGGAGACGATGAGAGCTGGTGCTTGGGGTATGGCAACTCGGAGACGATGAGAGCTGGTGCTCGGAGTATAGCAACTCAAAGTCGATGAGAGCTGGTGCTCGGAGTATGGCAACTCGGAATTTTTATACAGGGAGATTCCTCGACCCCATTTTATATTAGAAACATAAAGTTAATTTCGATTGAATCCTCAAGGAAAAAAGATATCGTGGAAAATGTAAAATTGGCATTTTTCGTAAGTCACCCATAGTCCGACCCCGATTTCTCCCAAGTTACAAAGTCTCATCGGAAAAGTTGGATGCCATCTTACTATATGAGTATAGTATAGTCGCAACTTTCCATCTGAGTTTCATCAAATTCCCAGATATCGTGTTTCCGGCCCCCGGTGACCCTTACAGAAATTGTTTTTTAAACGACATACATATTATAGAAACTCGAAAAAATCAAATTTTTAGGGGCAGTCCCTAAATTTTTACGAAAAATTTTGTTAAAAAAAGAATATCCCTGAGTACAAAAACTAGCGTGTTTGGATCAAAAGAATTGGTAGAAATAAATTGTAAATCTTCTTGGTCTCAAAAATAGGGATAATTTTTTGTAACAAATTCAATTTTTGACCCCCTAAATAATTTTTCTAAAAAATTTTTGATGCCAACTTGTTCAGCACAATTTTTTACACAATTTATCCAAAAAAGTTACCCTGATAAATATCCAATACGAATTCACATCAACATAAGTCCACCTTATGTATTTCTTCTTTCCTTGATTGTATTCTAATGAAGCTTTGCCAAGTTGTTGTGTGACTGTATTTACATTTTCAAAAAATGATTGAAGAGGCAAAGAGCTTGGATTCGTAGCTTCTACCATGGATTGCGTAACAAGATGTATCTTAGCAAGTAAGAAAGACGTTCTTAGATCCTAAATCATTTTAGACATTAAAATAGAACCAAGAGGCCGAGCACCTTCAGCACTCAGCCTCCTGGATTTATTTTAAATAAATTAACCCATTTACTGAATTACTGCAATAGGTTGGAACTTGTGCACATTAACCCCTCCCTCACGGCTCACTATCCAGGATTTTTTTAGAAGGGGGGTAACTTTTGGGTCGAATCCCAAAATCAAAAGGATCCCTTTATATTTTTTCGAAAATTTTTCTTATATTTTCGAAAAAAACTTGGACAAAAACATAAGACCAAGGCAATTTTTTCAAGTTCTTAAAAAAATCAATTTAATCCCCTTTTTTCGCACCTGTCGGCGCGAAAAAAGAGGACTAGATTGATCTTTTAAATTGAAGGGGATTAAATTGATCTGTATTGTTGAAAAAATCCATTTTTAAGCGGAAAACGTTCAGAAATTTCGATTTTTGACGAAAATTTTGTTGAAATCGTTGAGCCAATGCAATACAGTCAACTCTCCATATAGTGACATCTCGATTTAACGACCACCCGGGCCTACATATTGCACAAAAGTAAAAGTGCAAAGTAAAAGTGAACTAAAAAATTGCAGTTCACACTTTTGACTTTTACTTTGCAATTTTGATTTTTAAAATTGAAGCATCAAGTTCGACTCTTCACTTTTTCTCGAAAAAAACCAAAAGTGCAAACACCCATCCGGGGGTAACTAAATTTCATTTTTTTATTAATTTTATGAATGATTCATATAAAAATAAGTACAGAAAATGGAAGTACGAAAAAAATTGCTTAAAAAGTATGGTTTTACTTTATTTAAAGTAGAACCAATCCAAAAATCAAATTTTTGACCAAAAACACCCAATTACAATTTTCTCGACAATTTATAATGCAATTCTAACTAATTTTTACATGAAACATTCAAAAAATTTGATAAAAACGCATATTAAAAGGGGATATCATTAAACGGAAGTGTCATAAAACGAAGGTTTGACTATATAATGTATTTTTGTTTAAAACTCGATTTAACGACACCCCCCCCCCTCCCCGCCCAATTCGATTTAACGACCCCTCCCTGGGGGTGTCACTATATGGAGAGTTGACTGTAACCAGAGCCGCAGGCGAATTTTGTTGAAAAATTTGGACAATTTTGGTGAAAAACTTTAGTCAAATAAAATCCAGCGCTGCAAGCAAAAATTTTTTTGATAAATGCTTGTTTTTAAGCTGAAAATGCTCAGAAAATTACAATTTTTGCTGAAAAAATGAGAAATTTGTGTTCAAATTCAATAATTTTGGAGTCATTATACATCTCGGCAAGATAAATTTTTTTTCCTCAAATTTTCAACGTTTTAAAGCAAAAACTTTTATTTCGGCCGGGATTCGATCCCGGACCCATTAGCGCTTTATTTTCGATTGTCCACGTTCCTAGCCATTCGGTCATGAAGTTTTGTCCGACTCACAACTTTTTTTGCAAGTTTCGGACGTCGTAAACGTTCAATCTTCATGTTTCGATCCCAAAGGGTTAAATGTTGAAAATTCTATCAGGTCCACTAAATTTGACCTAGTATAAAGTTTGCTTTTTTATTTTCTTTAAAAAATTTTCTAGGCCTGAAAATTGGCTTTAAATAGTCATTTAACAAATGAAATCTTGAGTTATGATAATTCTACCATAATTTGTAAACTCATTAAATGAGATTTTTAAGGCCAGTTGTCAAGCATAGAAAAATTTTTCAAGATATTGGGTTATTCAGAAAGTTCTGAGACTTTTTACATAAATTTTGGACTCGAAAATTTTTGGCTATATTATAGTGTCAAAAACTTTTATAAGTAACATGAACTTTCATGCGTCCCTTCAAATTCTTATGCATGCCAAAAAAGTTTATACGTCCCATCAATTTTTTATGCCGATTTAATTTTTTGGGACGCAAATCAGGGTGAGATGTACATATCAGGTGATGGACAGCCGTATAAAATTGAGAAAAGTTTCGCAAAAAATGAAAGAAAAACAGGCAAAATTGTGATTCGTCAAGGAAAAATTAATAAGTGGACAATGTCAGAGGGCGGATGGATGGGCAAAACCCATAAATCCCTCAAAAAATAAAAAAGGTAAAACAGGAAAATAAGAAGTTGCATAAAAAATGACCGAAAACCCCTTTTTGGCGAATAAATTGATTGAACGCACATTCTGAAAAAAGCCATTTTGGCACTTCCCCCTCCTAGGAGGAGGGGATAGTGCATAAGTATGGGACGCATAAAAATCTGATGGGAATTTGAAGGGATGCATAAAATTCATAAAAGTTTTCGGACGCATAAACTAGAATAGAGCCAATTTTTTTTCTAAAAACAATCACTATAAGAGTAATTTTAAGCGGGTAATCAATTGATCGCATCGTCGAAGTGTGAAAACGCTTCCCTGACCATGATTCAGGGAAGGTAGTGGGTGTATTAAAGCGAAAATAGACTAACATTCGACTTTTCGTCGTAAAACCGGATGTTTAGGGAAATCGATTGCGCGCGATGCATGAAAATGATTTTGGAACATGGATCGAAGCCAAACGTTGATTAACTTGAGTGATCGGAAGGTCTGGCAATCACCAAACAAAAAACCTGTTGACGAACTTTTTGCAGTTATTCAGTGAAACGGACATTAATACCTCCATGCAGTTGCATGCCTTTGCATTAGAATTGTTCTTACGACAGTTCTCACATTGTGCTTGTTGAGCTTCGAATTGCTAAAATAACCTATTTAAAATTTGACTCTATTGCAGTTTGACCGTCCTTTCAGTCGTTTAATCGTTCCTTGCAGATTAACCGTCCTTTCAATCAATGCAGATTTTTTTACCGTCTTTGCGATTTTTTTTTTGACTACCTATACCTAGATCTAAAAATACACTAGAATATACACCTCTCCAAGGAAGTCTTCCTAGTTTTAAATGCCTCAGTTGTAAGCAAAAGTGCCGCAAGCAAAAATTCTTTTTGGGAAAACGCTTATTTTTAAGCAAAAGATGATCAGAAATTATTGTTTTTTTTTTGTTAAAAAAATGGTAAATTTGAACATTTTTGGCAAAAAATTGTGAAAATTAGGCCATTTTGGTAAAAAATTACAATGGAGGACCATTAGAATTTTTAAATTTTCAAACATTTTGGAAAAACATCAATAGGACCTATAGGAAAAATGTTCATTTAATAAATTTTCAGATAAGATTACCTTGGTCAAAGTGTTTATGCTGTCCAACTTTTCATCAATATTATCAATAATAGTTTTATTAGAATCAATAGGTTTTGCTTTAGTAGGGCTTTTTGCACTGGTAGACTTCATTCTAAAAAATGACGATTAGCGGAGAAAAATTGATGTATTTTGATGAAAAATGTAAAATTTGGGACCATATATGGGCAAAGGGGACCAGTGATGTATTTAAAACCGTAATCGTAACCTGCCGGTTACATTTCCGTAACCGTAGCCGATTACGGATTAGGTTACGTAACCGGTTACGGTATTCGAAAAATTGCAATAACTTTAACAGTTAACTTTAAACGCAATAACTTCAACGTTTCAGGTCTCCAAATTTGCGCCATTCCTCCTCTAAAACCCTCCACCCCCTAACTTTTCACGAGCAACATTTTTCGCGTTGACGAGGAATTCTGAAAAAATTCTGTTTTAAAATTATGGCTATTCGAATAACACTGAAAAACCAGAATTTTTTCAGAATTTCTCGTCAACGTGAAAAAAGAGCTAGAGCTCAAAAAGTGATTTTTTGAGGGGATAAAAAATCGTTATATATAGACAGAAAGGCACTTTTCTCGACAACTAAAAAGGCCTGAGACATAGTTTTGGTGTCGTTGGAAAGGGCAACAATGGGCAAAAAACGTGCTTTAAATTGTGGGAAACGTATTTATAGAAAAAAAAGTTATGATAGAAATACAGGGTGGCCCAAAAAAACCGGAATTTTCGATTGAGTCCGAGGAGCATAGCATAATGGCTAAATCTCTCGCTTTGCACTCCGAAAGGCGAGGGTTCGATCCCGGAGGTTGAAATCAGGAATATCATAATTCAAGATATCATTATACAAACTACAAAAAATCTATAATTAGCTAATTCAAGATTTTTTGTAGTTTGTATAATAAAATCTTGAATTATGATTCCGGTTTTTTGGGCCACCCTGTACTAAAATGATCCGGATGCCGATTTTTGCCGAACATGACCCTCGATTTCTCCACAAGTATAAAGGTATGGGACTTAATTTTTACGTTTTTGTTCATCACTCACTAGGTACTTAAAGATAATATAGGCTTCAAGTTTGTGGCGACACTTTTTGGCGTACTCCACCCCCTTAGGAGACATCTGCGATATTTCGAGATATTGCCTCTTAAATAGCTGAGATATCGCGAATTTATGGAAAAATTAATATATCTAGGACTTGTGAAATTTTTTTTGAAATTTAAACATCTGTAAAATTAAAAAAAATAAAAACAAACCTTCCTTGCACCAAAGCTTGATAAACTTCCGATATTCAATTCACGATCGGCCTTGCTCGAAGATTCTTGAGACGAAATGTCGGAAATAGCACTTTTGCAAAAAGTCTAAAATAAAAAACAAGCTTTTAGGCCTTCTTAGCACAAGAAATAACAGTGCGGGTGCAGCGACGCAAATGAGTAACGTAAGTAAAGCTTTCATACAACTCTTTTATTTGTTTTTGATTTCAAAACATTCCCAAAAATCAATTATCGATGAACGACCAAACTAGGCAGAAAATTGTCTCAGGATTATTTCACATTTCCTTCGACAATTTTCCGACCGTCAAGATAATTCAAAAGAATTACCAGTAATCCAAGACTCTAAATGTCGCGAATTGAGTCTCGAATTCGAGACTCGAGTCGCGAATTCGAGAGTCTGTGTCTCGAACAGGTTTGAACTAGTTTGTGCATTGACACGAAAACTTGATTTTTTGTGTCCAAATGGGTCGAGCGATAGCTCGTTGGATTCCTTAGGCTAAGGCTACGCACACAAGTCAAAAAGTCAAAGTCATTGACTTACAAGTCAAAAAATTGACATGTGGCTATGCATGGCAGTCAAAATTAAAAGTCAAAGTTAAAAAGTCAAAGTTAAAGTATGCAAGCAAGTCAAAGTTATGACTTGCAAGTCATAAAGTCAAAATCAAAAATTTTGATTTTGACTCGCAGTCATTTTTTAAAAACGTTATTTTTTTCTCTATTTATCTGAATCTTAGGGGTAATTTTATGTGGAGAATCGATTGCGCACACTCCCGACCCTTGAAAACGCTTCCTTGACCCTGATTCAGGAGAGGAATCGGTGTATTGAAGCGAAATCTAACATTTTCGGATTTTTATGAAAAAAACCGCCGATTCTTACGTTTTTCTAGGTGGGGAATCGATTGCGTGCATTTCCAAGCCGTGAAAATACTTTCTTGGCACTGATTCAGGAAAAAAACCAAAAAATCGCTAAATGTTTGATCCGCAAATGTTTGGTTTTCGCTTCAAAACACCAACCCCTTCCCTGAATCAGTGCCAAGGAAGCATTTTCACGGCTTGGGAATGCGCGCAATCAATTTCCCGCCTAGAAAAACGTAAGAATCGGCGGTTTTTTCATAAAAATCCGAAAATGTTAGATTTCGCTTCAATACACCGATTCCTCCCCTGAATCAGGGTCAAGAAAGCGTTTTCAAGGTTCGGAAGTGTGCGCAATCGATTCTCCGCATAAAATTACCCCTAAGGGGTCACTTTTTTTAAAAATTTTCTACTGAAAAATTTTAAAAAACTCCACTTTTCACGAAGTGGCCACAAATCGCACCCCCTGTGATTTGTGTGACTTTTTTTATGTGACTTGCAAATCATGACTTTTAACTTTTTGACTTGTACGTATAGCCATATCATAATATTTGACTTACAAGTCAAAAAACTTGTAGGTCAAAAAGTCACTTTGACTTTTAATTTTGACTTTTAACTTGTGTGCGTAGCATAGAAACTTTGACTTTTAACTAGAGACTATCATGAGTTTTTGAAAAGTTCGATCTACTCCAAAATAACTTTTTTAAAGCATGTATGGCAATTGTAATAACATTTTTTGTTTTGGCATTTAGTCATAAAACTTTGAGAAAAATTAGAAAATCAACAAAAACAATGAAATTTGAGTCAACACCTTGATTACTATAATAAAACACGCAAAAACAAATTGCTTCAGTTAGGAGTCGAACCTG
>OZJO01013006.1:0-17726 GCA_900406225.1 Acrobeloides nanus | reverse complement strand
AAATAAAAAAATTTTTATTCACTTTGTATGATGCAAAAAGAAATTGCTCCAAGCGGGATCGAACCCACGACATAAAAAGTGAAAGTCCAGAGTGCTATCCACTAAGCTATTTGGTACATATGATATATAAGCAATAATTTCACCTAAGTAGAAAATCAATAAAAAAATTGAACTTTAAACCTGTTTTTAGCAATACAGACATTTCGTTAGGAAAAAATATTTATCGTACGTTGATCTATGCATCATAACGAACATTTTGAGCTATCATTCATCAAAAAATAAAAAATCAAGTTCGATATGTTTACTGTTAGGCCATGGTTGTCACCCCTTTTAATTAGGCCAAAATGTACATCTGACACCCCTCTAAGATATGCAAAAGTTCTTGAGTAAAAAGAAAACTTTATGGAAAATTTTTCTGATTTTTTTCGTTTTTACCACTTTCCAACTTCATAGCCCTATAACTCCATGGGTAAGAGAAAAACCATTGATATATCTTGCTTAGGACATCAATGGTTAAAACTTTTTCATATACCAAAAAAGAACTGAGCGCTTTGAAAAACTGAGCACTGGCCATTGGACGAGTTTTCTGTTTTCTCGCAAACCGACTCTTAAAAATTATACAGGGTCGTTTAAAAAAGTGAATTTTTGCAATTTTTCGACCAAAATTTCGCTAAAAAATTTGATACATTTTTTTCTACAACAACCCTATGGGCATTTTCTATGCGAGGAATCGATTGAGAGCATTGACAAATCTTGAAAACGCTTCCCTGACCCCAGATCAGCCCAAAAGAACTCGATTTTCGCAATTTTTTATGGTGTTTTGGGCTGATTTGGTGTTAGGGAAGCGTTTTCAAAATTTTTCAATGCGAGCAATCGATTCCTCACATAGAACCCCCTCATAGGGTTGTTTTAGAAAAAAAATTTTCGCGAAAATTTGATCGAAAATCACAAAAATCTATTGTTTTTAGTCAATAATTCAATTATAATGAATCCTTTATAATAACATTGTTTTTTAGAATGTGCATCTTGCGATGCCAATTTCCCCGTGCTTATAAATGGTTCAGTTACACCTTATATTTATACGGGTCCGACATTCAATCCACATGATCCTAGAAATCCTGGTGCTGGAAATTGTAGAATTGGAATTATGTGTAATGGGGCCAACGTTTCTCTTATGGTATATTTTTAGTCGAGTCTTTCAGTTTAAGGGTCATTCACATATTACGTCATTAAGTTGGGGGCGGGGGGGATAGTGGAGTGAGGAGTACATCAAATGATGACGAGAGAAAGGGGGTCAAGCTGATGACTTCATCACATTCTCTTATATAGAGATTATCTGAATAATATGTTTATTTTGAAAGTCTTCAAAATGCAGATTTTGAACATTCTGGCTACGTTAGTGATTTTGATGCAAAAATTTTGATTTCGATTGGAGACCATGATCTTAATTTAGCCGAGTGCCATAGGCGCTCAGCACCTTCCCAAACATGGGCAAAGGTAGAACTATTCGAGCCAATCGACTCGCAAATGAGCCAAAATTCGGAGGGGGGAACCCCGTAAAATTGGGAAACCTCTCTTTTTCCCTATTAGTCCTTCTTATATTTTGCTCAAAGATTTGAAAAAAAAGCATAATGGTATGATTTTTCAACACAAATGACCATATTTTTGAGAAATTATCCTTATATTTACCTAAATTTTCGAAAAAATTTCAGACAACCTCGCAAATGAGCGAAAAAAATTGAGATAACCTCGCAAATTTTTGGTTGTACGGACCCCTTGCCCTCCTCCTCGATATTCCAAGAGCTCCGCAGTTTCTCGCCACGGTTCTTTTAAAGGGGGGAGCCATTTGGGGGTCATTCTCCGAAAAAGTTTTTTTTCAATTTTTGATCTATATAGGGGTAAAATCATGCGAAAAATCGATTGCGCGCACTCCCGAAGCGTGAAAATGGTTCCTTGACCCTGATTCAGGGAAAATGGTGGGTATATTGAAGCGAAAGTCAAACATTTTCGGATTTTTATGAGAAAACCGTTGATTCTCAAGTTTTTCTAGGTGGGGGAATCGATTGCGCGCAATCTTGAAGCGTGAAAACGCTTCCTTGACCCTGATTCAGTGAAGGAATTGGTGTTTGAAGCAAAAATTAATAAAAATCCGAAAATGTTTGATTTTCGCTTCAATACACTAATTCCTTCCTTGAATCAGGGTCAAGGAAGCATTTTCACGTTTCGGGAATGCGCGCAATTAATTTTTCGCATGATTTTACCCCTGTATAGGTCAAAAATAGAAAAAAAAATTTTTTTTGGAGAATGACCCCCAAATGGCTTCCCCCTTTAATGAAAAAAAGATAATTATATGTTTATAGGTTAATGGTACTGTTAATGGCAATACTAACATATATGGTTATCATAATAACGGGACTAGCGTGTCTATAGATTTAGATTGTTGGAATTATACAACTACATGGTATTTTGTAATGAATTCATCGGTTTCTGTACATGATGTTAGTTGCCAAGTTAATGCCGCTGATTTTGCACCACTAACACAGTTAAAAATTGATACTCCACGGTCACTACAAAATGATGTTGCATTAGTAAAGTAAAAAATTTAATATACAACACTATTAGTATGAATGATTTTTAGAGTCCCTTCTACTAAAAATGAACATGGATATAAAAAAGTGATAAATGGTAAAAAATCAGCTATGGAGGCTACGAATGCTATCACTAAAATTAAGAAAAATAAAAAAAGATAAAACAAAATGCTTTATAAGAAGACCCGCTATTTTTAAGCAAACTATGTTTGATACTTATATTTCTAATTTTGCATGTAATAAATAAATGCTTTGTTAAAAAAAATATTTTTTCCAACATTGAAATTAAATTGGCAATATGTGGCAGGGATTTTTCCGTCACGCTAAAATCGATATGATATTGCAGGGGACTGTGGACGGGTGATTTTGTGTTGTTTAAAGCATTTGGTTTTAAAACTGTCAAATTTGAGAATTTTTTGTTGAAAATGAAAAAAAATTGTATACATTGTGATTACGTAATCATTAACCTGACCCCCCCCCCGTAAACAATCGTAATCATTTGGCTTACCCCATCCCCCACTTGATTACATAATATCTAAATGGCCCCCATTTTATAAAAAAATATTGAAAAATCTTTTATTTACACCATTGTGTAGGTAAGACCAAAAAGCTTGGAAAGAAATTTGAGTCAATAACTTGTATTTATTTTATACAATAAAGGAGCAGGAACATAGAACGCTGCCTCCAATGGTGGATCAAAGTTAGTTAACAGATTGGCCATATGTCTGTATATAACATCGATTTATAGGTATGTATCCCTCGTTCAATCCCCTGTCGTTGATCTCAATTTTTGGTATGTATATGTAGCCGCCAGCGTCTTTATATATAAAAAACTAAATAGTTGCACATTGAGATTACATATTATTTCATTCAGAATAAATTAACTAGATCAATTAACTAGAGCTATTTAAGACACCCTATTTGTAAGATCCGACTTTTGCCCAATAATAAGGGGACCTAGAAAAAAGTGTTCAAAAATTTTTGAAACTAAAAAATCTTAAAGTATATATGACTCTTATTGAAAAAAAATAAAAGAACTTTGGCGCGAAAGTCTAACCCCCCCCCCCCCCCCGAGATACAGGGTACTCAATTTTCGACCTTTTGCCAAAACTTACCCCTTTTTGTAATGCGCATAACTTAGCGAGACTCAATCCAATTTGGATAATCTTGGGCTCGCTAGATTCCTTGAAACACGAGTTACAAATATTATCTAAACACCTTACGTCAAACCTTTAAGAAAAACTAGAAAAATTGAAAATACTCAAAAAACCCGCGGATTTTTCATAGGTCAAAATTTCAATGCTTTAGCCGTGGCACCCCAGAAAAAATCGAGCGAGCGGAAATTTTTGGCCATATTTTTAGCTCTTGTCTAGGTCTATCCAAAATACTTTTTGTTTTTGGCTGGGTCGGATTTTCTATGGCACTTTTCCCACTATAAATCTTAAGGTTAGAATTTTAAGATTTAGATTAGCGAGATTTGCCATAATTTATATATATTCGGAAAATTCATGAAAAATGGGGCATTTTTTGTTTTTACAGTAAATTCTGTATCGTTGTCGAGATAATCGCGTTTGAAGTTGGCTATTTTTTTTTGAATTTTAATTTCCCGTCAAAACTCTTATTTTCAATTTTTCAGGGATTGGCGGGAAATTCAAAATCGCAACTCAAAAATTGCCATTTTAAACGCGATTATCTCGACAACGATAACGATTCAGAATTTACTGTAAAAACAAAAAATGCTCTATTTTTCATGTACCCTGTATCTCGGAGGGGTTAGACTTTCGCGCCACAATTCTTTTTTTTGTAATAAGTGTTATATATGCTTTAAGATTTTGTTAGTTTCAAAAATTTTAAAACACTTTTTTTCTAGGTCCCCATAGAACTCGATTCTTACAGATAACGTGTCTTAAATGTATTGGGGTACTTAAATGAATTTAACAAGCATTTGTTAAGAATCCTGTGGAGTAATCGAAATTTACAGACAAATATAATACACAATGAAATTAAAAATAAGTAAACTACAAAATGAATGTCGAGATCGAAATTTGGTTTTGGATAAGCTAGGGAATGTTTATATAAAATCCGTTCTTCTATATTGTCTAAATTGTTCTTTGGTTCACGTATATGTTTTATTGGTTCATAAAGATTTTTTCCAGTAGATTCTGATGTTAATAGTTTTATTTGGTAAGTTTTTATTTCCATTGGCTTTAAAACAATTTTTGTATTATCTAAAAAATAAAAATTTTTCAATTTAAAAATCGTCTGCGAAGGATCAATTCAACCAGAAGCATGCCCAAAATTTTTATTTTTTGGCTTGGAGGCGGATGCTCCTCATTTCGACAACTTTTTCACTTGGCCAACTAATCAATTGGCCAACTTATTTTCTCTGAATCAGGATTAGGAAGCCATTTTCACGCTTCGAGAATGCGTGCAATCGATTCCCCCATAGAAATTACCCCTAGAGAGGTCCTTTTAGAAAGAAATCGGGCCCATAATCACTAAAAGTTGCTCCTTTTTGATATACCCTGTATAAGGGGTATTGGCATTCGGAGGGTCGTAGCCAGAGTTTTTGAAAAAAATCACATGAGTAGCCCCTCATGTAGACGAGCTCCAAACATTCAATTAAAAAATTATTTCAGTTGTTTCATAGATCTATAAAAATTTATTTCGAGTGCTTCCTAATTCGTTGAACTCTTATACAAGAGTTTCATAAGTTTAGGAATGAATTGAACGCTTGTTTCTTTACACCGTTTTTCCCAATGAACTATTATGATAAATTTTATCGCAAAACCGATTTAGCATGTTGCGAAGGTCCCTTGTAAGTTGAGTCTAATGGTATAAGTCAATTTTTAAATTTCACCTTTGCTCGACCTTTTTAATCTATTAGGTTGTTCCATAAGTCTTTGTGGATTTTTTACACGATTTAAGCGACAGATTTTATTTAAGAAAATTTATACCAAAACTAGTCAACAATGTATTTCCCTCCATTATTAACGACGGCCTCCCATTTTTCGGGCAATTTTTCGACCCCCCTGCGGTAGAATCCGGCTTCTTTCGAATCAAACCAATCGCCAAGCCATTCTTCCAATTCTTCATCAGTATCAAAAGTTATACCCTTTAAAGCGTTCGACAAAGACAAAAAAAAGGTGAAAATCTGATGGAGCGAGATCGGAGGAGTATGCTGGGTGGGGTAGCACCTCCCACCGAAGCTCTTGGATAGCCTCTTTGGTCAATCTGGCAGCGTGTGGTCTTGCGTTGTCGTATTGCAATACTACTGGGTGTTGAAGATCGGGGCATTTTCGGCCAACGGCATCGTTTACGCGGCGACGTTGAGCGCAATAGATATCAGCGTTGAGTGTCTGGCCTCGGGCGAGCAGTTCCCAGTGGACGACTCCGTCTACATTTCATCATACACACAACATAATCGTGCGTTGATGGAGTTCATTTTTGACTTCGGGTTGCGCTTTGCCCCCTTCTTTCTTCACCCAGCTTTTCCGACATCGGAAATTTGCGTATAAACACCATTTTTCATCGCCTGTGATAATTAACGATAGAAATGGTCGGTGTTGACTCCTTGATTCCCTGTGCCTTTGGAGTAAACCGGCTCATATAGCGGCACGAAGATTTTTGTTGTTTTGAGTCAAATCATGGGGTAACCAAACACCCCACTTTTGGACATATCCGAGCTTTTCCAGGTGGTAAGAAACGGTGGCAATGCCGCAGCCGAGTTGTTCTGCAAGTTCCCGCACCGTTTGACGGGCGTCGTCCTCGATTAGAGACTTGAGTTGGTCTTCATCAATCTCCACGGGTCTCCCAATGCGGGGTGTGTCGCCCAGATCAAAATTGAGGTTCCGAAATTTGTTAAACCAGGTTTAGGCGCTTCTTTTGCTCACAAAACCATCACGTAAATGACATTGATGTTTATTGAGGCTTGTCGAGCATTTACCCCATGGTTATACTCGTACAAAAGTACGTGTTGGAGATGAGGGTATTTTTCGATTTGACACTCCATTTACTTTTTGCTAAAAAATTTTTTTACTGTCTGAAAATAAAAAAGCCCCAAATATAAGTTGTAGAAAAGACGTGAGCTTCATTTTCATATATGACCTCGCGCCATTTCAGAATTTCTTCTGGATGCTTTATCAATTTCAAATGTATCGGCAAAGACTTATGGAAAACCTAATATTTTCGAACGCTGTGAATATTTGAAAGTAAATATTTGAAAGCATACTTATAGTTCCTAAATAATTATTTGCAGCTAAACTTAATTCTTGAATTGAGATTATTGTGAAATTAAGAAATAGATTTGATAAATTTATAACCGCATTCTTCGACATATCTGGATGTTCATTGCTTTGAAAAATATGTTCCAATCTTAATAATATTAGGTTAGGACTTAATTGCTTGAGAGTCAATAAATTAACATTATGTGGCAAAGCATTTTTTAATCCGGAAAACTATAAACAAAATAAAATACATCGTTAAAATTGTTGAGTCAAACCTTAGTAACAAAATTTTTCCTATATTCCACATCAGAATCATATGCAGAAAATGTTATCCAATGTGAATGAAACATTTCATATGCTAATGTGCGATGAAGCCTTGTAACTTTTTGAGCATCCCCAAGGATTAGCCAATGCTTTCCACGCACGACCAATCCACGACCATCATGGCCTGGTTCATTGAGAGGTTGAAATGCGCCCAGCAGATCATCATATAAATCTCTTCTATGAAGCTAAAAATTTTAAAATAAAAGTTACGAAGAATTTTACTGCGCATTGCACTTTGCCTTACCCACCTCATAGTTTATATGATCAGTTCAATTTGGTTTTTTACTATTCAACAAAAGGGCGCACAACTCGGGTATTAGCGCGCATATGTCGGAGCACAAATTTCGTTGCTCAAATTTCGGATACAAGTTTTGGGGCGTGTTGTGACTAGTGTGACGTCACAAGTAATTTCTAAATCTGTTCTCATTGTTTGTCACGTCTGTCATATTCTTCATTTATTCTTTGTTAATTCTGTTATGTTTGTCATTTATTATTTACCGTATTGTCTCTAATAGAAGGACATGTCCTTCTATTTTTCAATTGTCTGCTGCACTGTCCTTCTATTAGAGACTGTCCTTCTATTAGAGACTGTCCTTATATTTTTCAATCACATTTGATCTTGGATAGATCGCGAATTTTATATTAAAAAATTTCTCTTTCAATAATCAAAAACACCACCCCTGTGGAGCTGGGGTAGTCAAAAAATCGACTTTTCAGGATCGACTCCGATTTGGATAAAACCGACGCCAATCGATTCCTCGACCACAATTTGTGTATAAAAGTACCAAAAATGGCGGTCGGCGACCTCAGGAACCCATACTTAGATCAAGAAAACCGATTTTAGCCTCTAAAAATTGGTTTAAAATGGCTCTATCTCTTAAACTACTCGCGAGCACTCTTTCATTTTTGCATAGAGGTAGACCACATTGTGCCTGATGTTTTTAGATAGAAATCGAAAAAATTTGAGAGGATCCAAAAATACTCATGAACATATGGATATCTAAGGATTTCGCCAAAACACCCCATTTTTCACAGGAAAATAACGACAGCAATCGATTCCTCGGCCGCACTTTACAGCAAACTATAAATGCTAGGATTATGATCGAGATGTCGTTGGAAAGGGCAACGATAGGCAATAAAAACGTGCTTTAAATTGTGAGAAACACATTTATAGAAAAAAATTATAATAGAAATACTAAAATGGTCCGGATGCCGATTTTTGCCAAACATGACCCTTGATTTCTCCACAAGTTTAAAGGCTCAGGACTTAAATTATATGTTTTTGTTAATCACTCACTAGGTACATCAAAATAACCTAGGCTTCAAGTTTGTGACAACACTTTTTGGCGTAGGCTCACCCCCCTGTGCGACTTTTGCAGACATTACCTCTTAAAGTCCAGCTTCTCTGGACTTCACTTCATGCGGAGAACAATGTAGCGAGCGGTTGTGCCTTTTAACATTTTCTTATTATTGTTAATATTTAAGATCAATAAAACCTTTAGTTGCCTTTAACTTTTTTCGCCTTCGCGACAGGGCGCATATGTCAGAGCGCAAAAATAGGTGCTCAAAAAGCTGGGTGCGCAAGTGTCATTGCACATATGTGAGGGCGCAAAAGTCCCTCATCCTCCTAAACAAATACCATCATTTCTATCTGCCCATCTTCTAAACTTGTGCATCCTTCTGAGCGATCTGTAAGAATAGCCATGGAAGTTTTCCCATCCGAAATGATCACTTTATTAGTTATAGGATAGTAGTTTCCAGCTATAGGCTCGGTATTTTCATATTTATACAAGTTGTTATGATTTCTTCTAAAATTATCAGACTAAAGTCACAGCGCACCAAAATGTCGAAAAGATGACAAGGGTCAAATATTTTTTAAAATGTCGCCAATCGATTCAGCTTGCCGAAAGCTCCTAAACGAGTACCGTATCATGAAATTTTGGGGGTTTGACCCATGGCCGAGTGGTTAACGTGCTCGGCCTTAACTCATAGGGTGATGGTTCGATCCCAAAAAAGTCTTTATTTGTCTGGTCGGTGAAAAAAGTCAGCAAAATGTCCGGTTGGCGAAATGTCAGTCGGTGAAAAATCGATCGATGAAATGTCGGTCGGTGAAATGTCCCGGTCGGTGAAATGTAAGGGAACCCAAAAATTGAGTTTTACTTCAATACAACCGTTTTGACTCTCATGGAAGGCCATTTTGTAACGAATTGTTGGACTCGCTTTCCACCTCTTTTTCCCATAACTTAAAGGGGGTTTTAAGGTATGGGATCCAACTTTTAAAAAACGCTTTCAAATCTTCCAGCACCCCCATAGTTTTTTCTATAGTTTCTTTTATGCAATTTTGGAGGGTATGAAAAACCACTAAAAAATCATTAAAATCGATCTATCTCCATGGAAGTAACTCAGAGAAAAATATGATGTTCTACAAAATTTTACTACAATATCATACCTATAAAATAAAAAAATCGTATTTGAAAAGCTTTTAAATTGTCTGAGATATTGGCTTTTATTGCAGGGGTACAAAATGAACACAATTTCTGGGGTATCCAACTCTCGAGCACCGTATCTCGACATAGGAAAAATTTTGTACTTTTATTTTTACCCTATTTTTATGTACTTATCACCTACTTTCATTTGGCTAATAAACTAAGAAAAAAATTTTGGTACATGGCTCTACCTCCTTTACAAGTATTCAAAAACTCTCAGAAAATCTGTCTTAATATCCCATTTTTTGGTGGTGGCCCATATTTTTATCGCGCACTTTAGCTCAAAGATATACAGTTAATTTGTAATCGTACTTTCGTTTCATTAATTGTCTTCCATTCGAATCGGTCCAGAAAATACCTTTTGATTCAAAATTTTTAATCATATAACGTGTAACTACTTCTTTTGAAATGGAATAGCTAAAATTGTTAAAGGTACAGTGCATGTTCGATAAACTTTTGGTTGCAACGTTTTCGTTTCAATACACAGAAAAATTTGGACAACTGTCTCTTTTTGTCACAGTGCCTCCCTTACATTTATATGCTCATCAAATTTTTTGTCCTTGATAAGTTTGACAGGCAGGCTAGAGCGATGTAATTTTTTGCATTAGGAGCGGTGAGAAAAGAGAAGAAAAAATTACATCATTTTCTAGCCTGCCTGTCGAACTTATCAAGGAAAAAAATTTGATGAGCATACAATGTAAGGGTGACACTGTCACAAAAAGAGATAGTTGTCCAAATTTTTCTGTGTATTGACACGAAAACATTGCAACCAAAATTTTGTGTATTGAAGCGAAAATTGTTGAAAATTTGGTTTTTGCATAGGATAAAGTGTGGTTGTGTTCGGCTTACCCCATAGTCAACGAATGGTAGGGGAGTCTCCAGGAGCACTACTAAGAGGGACAACCGTCATTCCCTGTGGCCCTAAAGAGGGCCGTTGGGATAAGAATTTAACCCTCCATCAAGCTAGAGGATGGATTAATCCCCCTAGCCCTTTCCAAAGTAGATGAACCCAGTATCGGTAGAATCTGAATCGGACATCTCAAGTAGTAAAAAGCAGTAGAAATAAAATTTTTTGTTTTTGTTTGACAAACTTTAAAACAATGATCAAACAAAAAAGCTCGTCAAAACAAAATTTTCGCTTTTGAAAACTAACCAATTGATTCAATTTAAGGGATGCTGTAATTTTGGGGACTGCCGTTATTTTAGAGACTGCCGTTATTTTTTTCAACCTTCCTTCAGACTGCCGTTATTTTAGAGACTGCCGTTATATTAGAGACTGCCGTTATTTTAGAGAAAATATGGTATTTTTAAAAAAATAAATTCTCGAGGTTCGTTCAAAAGTTTAGTGGTCCCTTAAAGAGTAACAGAAAATTTTATATAAATAAATTTTTTCGGGAATCGATTCCTCATATAGAAAAATAATCAGGTGAGCATTTTGTCTTTCCTTGCTCTTTTGTACAATTTATTGTCAAAGACGAGTTAATTTTTAAAAAAGCAAACAAAATTTTAAGTAAAGTTACCTTTTAGATATAGGCCCAATAGTCCACTCAAATTCTACAATTTTTTTATTTGGTATTAGACGGATGATTTGACTAACCCAAGGATTAATTGCTTGCCTTGCTTCTTGGACTATATTATCCTATAACTTTAATTATATAAAAAATGACAATTTTCGTGATTTTTACATGAATTTGGACCCAACATTTTTTATAAAATTGATTCCTAAAGGGGAAATTTTATGCGGGGAATCGATTGCGCGATTCTCGAAACATGAAAAGGCTTTTTTGGCCCTGATTCATTGAAAAAATTGGGCTTTTTGAAACGAAAACTACTAGGGTTTGTCTAGTCGGGAAATCGATTACGCGCATTTTCGAGTCATGAAAAAATTTCTCTACCCTGATTCAGAGAATTTAAATTTTTTAGAGGTACCATTTTAGAGGTATAAAAAACCTCGATTTTTTGAAAAAGTCCGGATATTGACACGAAAACATGAGTTTCTCTCAAAAAGACCATTAGATTGTATTCAGCACACACTCTTACCCACTACTGAAAAAAATTTCATCGAAAACTGGCGAAAAATGTCGGCCCTCTCCTTAAAAGTGATCTTTCTTACGGCCCTGGTTCCTCTTATGTTTTTGCCTCAAATTTTTGAATTAACTTTTTAGTCTCCTGTTATGATTTTTTACCAAAATTGCTCCGTTCGGTGATCAAAAAAATTTTTTCATAAAATTTAAAAATGACCCTATATGGGTAATATTGTATGGAGGAATCGATTGCGCGCATTTCCGTAACGTGAAAACGCTTTTCTGATCCTGGTTCACGGGAAAAATGTGTTTTTACAGCGAAAATTTTTTTCATAAAAATTTGATAAGATTCCCCGCACAAAATTATCAATATAGGATCATTTTTAAAAAAATTTTGGCTGTAAAAATATAATTTTTCCCTGAATCAGGATCAGGAAGTGTTTTCACGTTTCAGGAATGCGCGCAATCGATTTCACGCACAAAGTTACCCATATAGGGTCATTTTTAAAACTTTTTTTGATCACCGGGGCATGCACCCTCTTTAAATTTTCCAAATCCAAAAATAAACTTACACTAATTATAGTAAGATCTGCTTTATCTTCAAAATTATATGTTTTGTTGTCTTTAGGCCTAAAAACATAAGCACCGCTGGGCGGATAATCCCAGCTAGCATTCTTCCTTGCAGTGCCCCAATAATAAAAGAATTTTTGTTGTAAGGGGTAGTTTTTACCAGTTGTTAAGTCTTGGAGCTGAGATAGATATCCATCGGCATCAAAAACTAGTCTAATAAGCTAAATACAAAATTTAAAATAGAACCGGAGAACCGAGCCCTATCGCGCTCGGTGGGATGAAGAATTGATAGTGCATTTCTCACTCAGAGCGCTGTGGAGTTGGTCACCATATGGTTTGTATGTATCTTGTGGGCCTAGTGTGTGAGAGGAAAATGGCTATTAAACTATTTATGAAGCATACATACTACAGAATCCGGATTTGGATTCTGAATCTGGATTCTGAATCCGGATTCTGGATTCAGATTCTGACGTCAGTTTCTATTTTTGGATTCTAAATCTGGATTCAGATTTTGAATCCGGATTCTGAATTTGGAACTGAATCTGGGTTCTGAATCTGAGTTCAGATTCTGAATTCGGATTCTGAATTGGGATTCTGAATCCGTATTCTGAATTTGGATTCTAATTAGGATTCTAGATTCTGAATCTAGATTCGGATTCTGAATTCAGATTCTGAATTCAGATTCTGAATTCAGATTCAGAATCCCAATTCAGAATCTGAATCCAGATTCAGAATTCGAATTCAAAATCCAGATTCAGAATCCAAATTCAGAATCCGGATTCAAAATTCGAATCCAGATTCAGAGTCTGAATATAGAACCCGACGTCAGAATTTGAATCCAGAATCCGGATTCAGAATCCAGATTCAGAATCCGGATTCTATATTCGGATTCAGAATCCGAACCCAGAATCCGGATTCATTTTCAGAATCCGAATCCAGGTTAAAATCCCAAAATCTTAATTTTTTGGGATTTTGATTTTTTGAGATTTTGATATAGCTTCGTGCTACGAGCAGTGCTGCTTGCAGCACGCAGAGCAAGGAATTTGCACTGAATTTTCTTACTGAAAAAATCAAAATTTTTAAAAGCTTTGCGAGGCTTTTCCTCGTTTCCATTTTCTATAATTTTGGTCTTAACAATAGAACACCTGTTTGTTCCGACGGTATCTTCTGGTGTTTTGGGATGCGAGAAATACGTTTGTGAAGGAATTAATTGAAAAAAATTTTTCTTCTATTTTAATCACATTGTTGAAATTGGGTACTTTTGTCAAGTAGGGTATCAAGTAGATTTTTTTCTTCTTATGGGCACAACTCCTCATGGTAATCAAGTTGAGAGCTCAGCGATAGCTCATTTGATTGCTCTTGATTTCCTCTACAACTTTTACTTTGATCACGTATGCAAATTTTCGTTTCAATAAAAAATTATAGACCGATTTTTGATTGTTATGCAAATTTTGGGTGGGTATCTGATGACAAAAATGGTCCAATTTGACCCTGATGCGGGGATTTTTATCAAAGGTGATCTTCCCAAAAGTTGTAGCCCAGAATCCCAGGCAAATTTTCGTATATTCGGTTGGGTATGTTATCTATGAAAAGATTGAAATTTTTCGCATTTTTTTATTTATTTAAAAATGTTGCATTTATGAACATTCTAAAAATTTAGTTCAAAAAATTATAAATTTATTTATAAATAATCCAAATATATTACAACAAACCAAAAATACAATTTAAGACTAGCTTATAAAGAACAGTCTAAACAAAATAGTGGATTTGTTTTAGAACGATGATCTGCACACATTGCCTTGTTGCAAACTCTGCAAAAGACTTTGGAGGTTATTTTTTCTCCCGATCGGCATAAATGACATTTTCCAGATAGTGGATGTTGTGGAGGTGTATTCCTCGTAGACCTTCGAATAGGAGTTTCTATTAACATATCGGGTTCTTCAATCTTCATGTTTTGCTCACATCCATGGCATAACTTGAGCTCCACATAATGTTCTGGGCAAGCAGGCTTGTGACAATTGTTACATTCTTGAGTTTGGCGACTTGGCTTGTTACAAATTTCACCATCATCATTTATAGACTTGCAATGTATTAATTTGGAATGACTTCCACCCATGGTTTTCGTTCGAAGCTCATCAAAACTTTCGGCAATTTTTCGGAATCGAATATTGGACCAATGTTCATTAACGTGGATTTGTTGCTGTTGTTCCATTAGTTTATCTGCTAGCTCGTTCAAAAACATTCGTCGTGATGATGCTACAGTATGTTGTTGATGCAGAACATGTGCATTTATTGCAGCACAGTCGATTATCCAGTGAAAAACACGCATCGGCCATCGTCGAGTAGCTGGTCGATATGCATACTTTTCCGTCTCGCGGTTGAAGAGATCTACATGTGGCTTTCTCTTGTTGTAATCGGTGACTAAGGTTGGCTTTTTTTCCTTTTCGTTGTAATTGGCATCATGTCTATAGTTGCAATATACCATAAATCTCTTGGTTTTTTTTGCCTGGACTTTTAATAAAGTTTCTTCATTGCGATACAAAAATTGGCATTGGCCTTTCTAAAAAATAAAAATGATACATAAGATAAAAAAGGCTTTGTGACATTTACCTCTAGTGCTTGATTCCCATATCCCTTTGGAAGTCCCTTCCGGTTTGCTCTTATAGTCCCAATGAGAAATGTCTTCGCTTGATAAAGAAACTGGCCAAGTGATGGACTGGTGAAGAAATTATCACAACAAACTTTTCTGCCCTTGCCCAAAAGATCTCCAACCAATTTTCTGACGATATTTTCTCCAAGATTTCCTTCGGTTTCTACATTTTTTCCCAAATAAATTCTAGCACGATGAAGATATTTTGTCGTCGAATCTACACACATATGAAAGAGTATACCATGTTTTGAAGGCTTATTGGGCATAAATTGGAGAAAGGGGCATCGTGATTTGCAAGCCAGAAGGGTCTCATCAATACAAACATCTTCGCCAATAGGAAAATTTCCAGCACAGTTTTCATTGAACATATTAAAAAACTAAAAATTTATTTACTATAGGAAAAATGTTAGCATAAAAAATCTACTTCTCGAATATGTACAGCAACATCAATAAGGGTGTTGTCAGGATTTCTAGGACGGTTATCCTTGTCATCGAAGCGCAAACAGCTTATAAGAATCTCGTATCTGTTTATCGAAAACGTGAGGTGCGCATCCAAAGAACCAGATGATTTTTTAGTAGAAAAAATTTCAGTCAATGGATCATCTTCAAACCCATTAGCTCCCAATTTCAACCATAAGCCAATCAATCCGTAAATTTCATGTTCATTTGTAGCATCATAAATTTTCAACTTATTCGAATTTTTTCCATATTTTGTAATGGCCTTTTTCTTTCTTTTGGAAAGTTCCATATTGGTATAAGTAACAATCCTAAAATGTTACTTAAATTCATTTAAGGTGTTAAAAAGTTGATTTTTCTCAAAATTGACGTCCGGAGAAACGGCTCCGATTGTTACTCCTCATTTAATAATTTTTTTAGATGAATTTTCGTAAAGGGGGGGGGTGCAAATCAGGGCCCTTTCCGCACAAAAGTTTTTTCTAAAAAGATCATTTTTAGGGGAAAATCATGCGAAAAATCGATTGCGCGCATCGCCGAAAATTAAAAATGCTTCCCTGACCCTGATTCAGGGAAAATATAGATCTTTTTTACACTAGCACTTGGTTTTAAAAAACGTATTTTTACAAACATGCCTCGGTGGTATAGTGGCAAAGCAGTGGTCTATTGATCACAAAGGCCTCAGGTTCGAGACCTTCTAGCATCAAAATTTTTTTGAACAAAGTATAATTCGAAAAATTTTTGACCCGAATCAGGATTAGGGAAGCATTTTTAAATTTTGGCGATGCGCGCAATCGATTTTCGCATAAAATTACCCCTAAAAATGATCATTTTATAAAAAAAAATTTTTGTGGAAAGGGCCCTGATTTACACCCCTTTTAAGCCCAATCGTTTCAGAAGTGCCACTTATACGGGGTTTTCATATATGAGGAATCGATTGCGGCCATTTCAGATCTTTTATTGATCTTTTTGGATACAAAAGAGGTAAAATTTTTCCTGAATCATGGTCAAGGAAAATTTTTCAAGCTCTCAAAATGGAAGCAATCGATTCCTCACATATGAAAACCCCCCTGTATAGATGCCATTTCTGAAACGATTGGACTTAACCTTGTTAAGAAAAATGCATAGAAAACAAAAATTCTTGCCAACCTCCTTTACAAAAATGATCTTAACCTATATTCTTTACGCACATACCCTTTACGAACAATTCTTGATGCATGTTGTGTTTCCCTAAAAATGAATAATTCAAATTTTGAATAATAAGCTTACTGCAATATCATGCGAGGACTTATTAGCGCTTTAAAGCATTCAAGTGCATCAGAAAAATTGGGTTGGTTTATAAAATTTTCTGGTTGAAAAGTAAAGTTGTTTTGAAAATTCTGTGGCATTAATCCACTCCAAGGGCCATTTTCAGCATCAAAATTTTGAATAGTTGCAGGCAGAATCTTTATTTCTTTTCTTCTAGGGTCGAAAATAGGCTCCAAATCTTCATCCGAGTCTTCAAATTCCTCTCCTTCTGAATTATTTCCATAATCAGAATCCTCGCCTCCGGAAAAGTTATCGATATCTTCCTAAAAAATTATATTTTTTTTAAAAATTTGTAAAAAACTTTTACCTCATCATTGTCTTCATTATACAAAATACGTGGAGATGCAGTTGATGTAGAAGGTTGCATATCAAATTCTTCAAAATTTAGACGCTTTCTAGAAACCGAAGGTTCTAGTCCAGAAGGCTCATCGCCAAATTTTCGCTTTTGGCTAGTATTAAATTTTCTTTGAGACATGTTGAAAAAATTAATTTAACACCTAAAAATGAAAATTTTTAATAATAAAAATAACATAAAATGGTAAAAAATAAATTTTATATAAATAAATTCAAAAACAAAAATAAATATTGGGTTGTTCCAAAAGTTTTTACACTTCACTTTTCACTTTTTTCAATCGAAAAAAATGAAGTGTAAAGTGAAGTATACAAACTTTTGGAACAACCCAATATGAAAACAAAAATTAAAAAATCAATAAATCAGTTTAAAAAAATCAATGTCGAGAAAAAATTAAAATATAAAGAATTTTAACAAAAATCATTATGATTTTAAATCATAAAATCTATCTATCTCAATCTTTTCATAGATAACATACCCAACCGAATATACGAAAATTTGCCTGGGATTCTGGGCTACAACTTTTGGGAAGATCACCTTTGATAAAAATCCCCGCATCAGGGTCAAATTGGACCATTTTTGTCATCAGATACCCACCCAAAATTTGCATAACAATCAAAAATCGGTCTATAATTTTTTATTGAAACGAAAATTTGCATACGTGATCAAAGTAAAAGTTGTAGAGGAAATCAAGAGCAATCAAATGAGCTATCGCTGAGCTCTCAACTTGATTACCATGAGGAGT
>OZJO01013003.1:0-13522 GCA_900406225.1 Acrobeloides nanus | reverse complement strand
GTATACCGAAAAAGAATGATGGTAAGGTTAATTTACCATGGAAATCTGGGGAACATACACTTTTACAATATACATTTCCTATGCAAATTTCACGTAAAAACACGTTTAAAAATTCAAAGACTCGACCAAAACTCCACCGATTTTGATGACTGATCACGGAAACGATTGCCACAGAGCTGCATTTTCTGTTTCATGACGAGATTCCAAAAATCGTGGCGCGAATGGCCTAATGGCTAGGACACTATCCGTTCATCTTGAATATACGGTTTAGTCTCTGAAGGTCTTATCATAAGGCTAAGTTTGTCAAAAAGTTATCAAAAATTTTGTCAAAAATGTAACTTTGCCTGATTTTCAGTAAAATCGTGTTTATTGAAATGATTGGTCATGAGCTTCGTAAATAAGGATTCCTGGAACGACCAAATTTCATGCACAAGTTTACTCATCTATTGTCGAACCCGCGCGTTCAATATGAATGGACAGCAGCGTCCACTAGGCCATGCATTCACGCCACGGTTTTTGGGATCTCGCCATGAAACAGACTATAAACTTTTTAGGCATCCGACAAAGACCTCGTTTTATGATTACAAGTGATTCCACTGAATTATCCGGAAGTCAATTTAGTCCTGAAGAAGCCAATTCACTTGATAGTAGTCCCATTCATATTGGTACGCTTTCATCCTCCCTTTCTAATTATAATCGCATTTGTAGGCCGTTTTGAAATTAAGACTGATGAAGGTTCCAAACATCCTGTAAGCTATCATCGCTCACACCGTGCCGGAACTACTACAACCGAAGAAACTGTATCCCTAATGCCAATTCAAGAACAAGATGAAAGAGAACGTGGCGACACCATTACTTCATTATCTCAAGTGTAAAAGAAAATTTGCCAATATAATACAGAGTGAGCCAAAAAAAAAAACCCGTACTTTTGCGTTTTTTGAAATGTTTAAAAATCACCTATGGAGTATTTTCATGCGATTGCACGCATCGAAAATCCTTGAAAACGCTTATAGTTGATTTTTGAAAATAATTTTCACCAATAAACGCAAAAAGTACGATTTTTTTGCTCTCCCTGTAGTCGTTTGGAAATTTGATCTAGTTTGGAAGTGTTTTCTGTTATATTCCTAAGGGTAGAGTTGTGTATTTGACTTCAATTGACACCATTTGACGTCAAATAATATTTACAGTGTTAAAAATTAATCCAACTGGTACAAATGATTTTGGATTCTTGAAAATCACGATCATTTGGTTTCTTGAAATTACGGCGAACAATTTTGTAATGCATCACTTTTTATGCATATTGAAGAAAATCGATCATAAATATAAAAGTTTAATGTTTGATCAATCGTTTCAATAAACCAATCCTACTACATTAAACGTGTAATTGTGTGTGTGCTTTGTCCTTACAACCTCGGGAACGTTTAATCACCTCTTCTCCCCATCGAGCGCTTTAACGCTCGACCTCCTGGTACTTTCATTGAATCAAGGAAATTTCTACTATAAATCAAAAGCTCAATTAATGAAACAATACATTTGATATGGTTTCTCTTCAACACACAAAGGTTTTCATAAAAAGTGATGCCCTACAAAGTTATTCGTCATGATTTGAAGAATAAAATGAGCTATCACTTTTACCAATCAAATGTATTTTTAAATAGTAAATATTATTTGACGTCAAATATTGTCAATTGACACGCATGTGACATTAAATGTGTCAATTGACCAACATAACTTTACCTAAGAGGAAACTGTAATGTTATTTTTACAGTTTATTCAGAAGTTTTTTATATTAAATTCTAGGCCCCTTCATAGGATGGCACAAATGAACTTATCCACAGTGTTTTCGGTGCTAGTCGAGAATAGGTATCCAATGAAACTTTATGTATCCAATGAAAAAATTCAAATTTATACGCCAGATTATATAAGATAAAAAAGTTTAAATAACAAAATAGCGACAAAAATTCTATAGGCTTAGGCCTAAGCCTAGGACTATTCCTATGCCTAAGCCTAGTCACATTTGACCCAGTCAAATATGCCTGAAAGTCATTGGATACATAAAGTTTCATTGGATATATATTCTCGACTAGTAATGTGTTTTCCATTTAGAATTGGTGTTTATTTGCGCCACCCTGTATATGAGCTTAATTTGTCATATCTTATACTTTCTTCCGGGATATAATAATAAGTGCAATTTTGCTATTAATTTTTTTGTATAGTCTATTTCATGAGAAGATTCATAAAAAGTTGACTGTAGTTCAGGAGCAATTGGCGCAAAAAGCCATTACGAATGGGTAAGTTTCGGTCTACTATTTTATGATCTTCTCGTAAAACAGAGTTACATTTATTCAAATTTATTTACCCATTTTATGCTCTCTAAATATATAAGCAAGTATCATTCCGATCTTTACTGTCTCACTTTACCATTTACTTACGGTCATTTTCAAAAATCGTGCCTTTACTCTTTTCTTAGATTTCTCATTTTACTAGCATAATTTTTGTTCCTGTATATATCTGATTTTAATGCTACTCTTATCGTAACATGTGTTAAATAAAATGGCATTTTTTAGAGTTGTGATGATCAAATGACATTTATGAAGTAACATTGTTAAAAATAAATCAGATTGGATCGAGCGATCTCATTGCACGTGCGTTTCAAACAAGAAAAAGTCTGACTCTTATGTCGAAATGCGCTGATTTTTTATACTCGAGGGTTTTGGGTACGAGGAACACGATATTGATGTTAATTTTTGGCGAAAAGTTTTGTAAAAACTAGGGGTACTCTTTAAAAAATAAAAAATTTCAATTTAAAAAAATCGTGCCGCAATTATTTTTTAACCATTTTTAAAGTGAAAAATGCGTTTTTTCAACTTTAAAAATTTAATTAACGAATTAAACAATTTCCTTGCGTACGTTTTTAGATTTAATCATGCTTTATAAGCTGCAAGAAAAATTTTGAAAAAATCTCTAAAAACAAGGGTGCAGCAGAATAAACCAGCCACCTGAGAATGTTCATTTTATCTATTATTTTGTTCATTCTTACATGCGATTCAATCATTACATGAAAATGCTGGAAGAACACCTCCTTTCTTGGGCAAGCGATCTTTTTGGAGAATTGTGCTTCCAGCAAGATTCAGCTCCAGCGCATAAGACAAACGAAACTCAAGTCTGAACATTGCCCTGATTTCATCACAAGAGAAGAATATCCACCAAATTCACCCGATATGAACCCTCTTGATTATGCCATGTGGAGTATTCTGGAAGAAAATGCATCGCAAAACCACACAAGGATATTGAAAGTTTGAAGCGTGCGTTGATCAAAGCCTGGGATGAAATCACTGTGGAAATGTTGGAAAAAATTGTTGACAATTTTCCCAAGCGGTTGAAAGACTATATAGAAGCTAAGGGCAGTCATTTAGAATGAAATGAAAATTAACAATCGCACTGAACGTGAAATTTTTTCTTCTTTTTTCTTTTCTAGGCTTTTTCTAGAAAGGTGACAGTATTGTGCCACATGTTCTAATTAAAATGTTTTGCCTGGCTGCCTTGATATGTTGTATGATTATCAACTTTTTTGAGAATGTTGATGAGAAAGCTTCAAGAAGCTGTAACAATATAAACTCGTTAAATTTTAATTCCTAAGTTTTTCTCATCGAGTCTCAGTCCTTAAACGTTAACCAAAATGAAATATTTACATTTGTGCATATTTCTGTTAATTTTGAGCACCATCGTGTCAGTTTATCCAAATGAAGAACTTCAAGCGTTTCGTTTGCTCGATAACACGAATTTTACCCTGGAAAATGGAATCCCCAAATATTACACAACCTATTGCTACCAATACTACAATTGCACGAACATAATCACCATTTACCCCAACAACAATCCAAATGCCATCATCGAATTAGGAACGTAAGTAAAGATTTGTGTTTGAAAACGTGAAACTCTGAGAAAAAATTCTAAAAATGGACAAAGAAAATGCATGATACCCAATAGAAATTTAGGCAATTATCAAATTACAATATTTCTCTCAACAACTCCTATACAGTTAATGATAGCAATGTTGAGCTGATGCCAATTATGCCATTTTATCAAGTGGACCTAAATAGCTACAAGATAATCAAGATGTTTGTGATCAATTTGACTTCCGAAACATCGTCCATGAATCTATGGAATGCCATGGATCATGTGTATAGACGTTGTGAAATTTCATTGGGAGGCATACCGCCTTCTAGTGGCCCTGAATGCAATATAAACTTACAATGCTTGGCCTATAAAAATTGCATTGATAGTAATATACCGATTATAGGAAAGGAACAGTCTAGATATATAGCGTTTCAAATTTGTGATATATATAATTTTCTTATGACTTATATTATTATAGTCCCCTATGTTATTGGTCTCTTGTTTTCGATCATAAACATAGTGCTTTTCATCCAGCTAAAATCGTTGAAAAATCCATTCATGATGTTCGTCGCCATTCAAAGTTTCTATTGTATTTGTTGGTTTCTCTGTTTCTTTCTCTTCAATGCCTACTATCCAAGATTCGGAAAAAGCCTTTTAGGGCTTCAATTCGATTCTCTGTACATAGGTTCTATGAAAAGCATTATGATCGAATTTTCCACGATAGCTTTTTCTTTGATGTTCCTGTGTAGTTTTGGAATTGAAGCGATAAGATTTTTCAAAGCGCTCTCGCGTGTATTTGCATTACGGTTTCCTTTGTGGTCTTCAGATAAGTTGACAATCAAACATGCACTTTTTTCTTGTCTAAGCACATTTATTCTAGGAATCATAGCCTGGGTATTTGTGGTTTTAAGTCAAACTTATAAATACACTTCTGACGGTCATTATCTTGGTAGTGTTATAAGTATATGTGGAGAGCGCGATCCAATTTATGGAACTCGGAGCGTTCTCTATATAGTTTACGGCTGGGATTGCTTTCCACAATACATACTCTATGATGAGTTATCCCCTTTAAATCTGATAACACTCTTATTGGATTGTTATGTCTTCTTTCTTTTTAAACTATCCAAATTTAATGATCAACAGAAAAAACGCGAAAACGTGCTTAAACTCTTTATCGTAATGGATTTAATTGATGTCTCCTATTCTTGTTTTCGAAAAATGCTCCTCTTCGTCTACTTAAATAACGATTTCTTAGGTTACAATCATTTTTCTTCCCAATGGAGTATGTTTTATCATAATGCTTTTGCAAGATACATAATTCTGGTTTTGCATCACATCGACTGGTTTTTCTTTTATGTGATTAGGCTTATCTTTTATGTGGTCGAAATGGTGGTTTGCCAAATGCTGATGCGACGTATCCAGATTGTTGAAAATCCCCATGATGCTCCGAGAAATTTTGTAGACCGATTTCTATTAAAGTTTACGAAGAAGTTCTATACAAGAGTGATCAGAATTCAACCAACTAGAATCAACAACACGGGAGCGTAGTCGGAGCTCGTTTGTAGCCAGGAGTTTTTCTAGGTAGCTGTGCTAATGGACAACTTTACTCATGAAATTTTCTATATTTTATTGTTTTCCTGATCTGGGGAACATAGATATTTGGCTTATTAAAAGTATAAAAGAGTCGTATTTCTTAGAGATCTTTGTAGTCATTTCATGGGAACCTCTGCTGCACCCTGTAGTTAGAAGGAGTCAGACTTATTCTCGTATTACAGTCTTTGAAATACACGTGCATTGAATTCCTGAATTCATAAGGAAATCCAAGAATTTAATAAGTGTACAGGGTGTGTGGAAATATCGTGTTATTTTGAAATTATCAGAGATTCCCATGAAAATAATGGTGAAATTTTTCGGAGACAAAGTTTTATGGAGCAATTTTATGCATCGATTTCGCGCATTTTCGAAGGATGAAAAAATTTCCGGCGATTTTCGCTTCAATAACTATTCCTAGTTGATTTAGGATATTTTAAATTCGTTTCTAAAAATCATCTTCATGGGGTAATTTTCTGAGGTATCGATTGCGCGTATTGCCAAGTCGAAAAATCTTTCAATCTTTATAAATGCGCGCAATCGGTTCTTCGCATAAAATCACCCCATGAAAATGATTTTTAAGAAAGAATTCAATATGCCCTGAATCAACTGGGAATAGTTATCGAAGCGAAAATCGTCTTAAACAGGGTCAAGTAAATGTTTCATCGCCCAAAATGCTCGCAATCGATTTCTCGCATAAAATTACCCCAGAAAACTTTGTCTACGAAACATTTAAACTGAAAACGCTTCCCTAACTCTGAATCTGGGAATCGGAGTGTGTATTGAAGCGAAAATCGAAAATTTTTAGATTTTCTGCTTGAAAATAATTTTCTCGGGGGTAAATTTATGTGGGGAATCGATTGCGCGCATTCTGAAAAGATCACCAATTTTTACCTTTTTTAACCAAGAATGTTCCTTTTTTTAAGACACATTATCTCTAAGAATTGAGTTCTATGGGGTCTAGAAAAAAAGTATCTCAAAATTTGAGAATTTTGCGAAAAAAATGAGAATTTTAAGATTTTTTCAACAAAATTTCAAGTTTTTAATTTTCACCAAAATAACCCATGAAAAAATCGCCAAATTCCCGTTTTTTTATACATCCTGTTCTTTTCTAATCGCCTATTTGTTGTCCACTTCATTTCTTATATATTTTTGAATAAATTTTAATGTCGAAGGTAACAGTTTTAATACAAAATACCCGTCGATTTATTGAAGAAAAAAACATCAAAGACTTAAAAAAATCTAATTGAACAGAAGGCTGTTGAAATATCTAGAACAATGCAAAATCCCAGTTCGACACATTTCTGTAGTTCTAAAAATTTGTTTGAATTCAGGAGAGATTGCTTGTGTGTTATCAACATACCTAACAACAGACATTCGATCAGCACGTTCAAAGTTAGACCGTACCAATTCGTAATATGGACCATCGCTTAGAACAACTGAATGCAATTTGAGGCACTTCATGCGCAGCACATCGATAAATTTGGATGATTTGTCAGAAAATCGCAACGTCTCATCATCCCACCTGATTTCAAGACGTGTTAGTTTAGGACAGTTCTGGGCCAAGCAATCAATAAATTGGTCGATGTGGATTTTTGCGATTACTTTTGGACAACAATCTTCGGCTATTCTCATTACAAGAACCCTAAATTAACCCATAATTGCCGGCAACTCGGTGTGACGGTATTTGTTGAACATTTTTGCACAGAAATGCTTAGAATAGCCTAACAAGGGAATGTTTTCAATTGTCAGTACGAAACCTATATTGAAACTTAGCTCAAAAGGTTCGTCATGGTCGACTTTATTTCTGAAATAGTGAAATTTTTTGATATTGAGCACTCCTAGTGGGTCAGACAGCCTCAAAATGTCTGAAAAATATATGAAATCTTTTTTTCATAAGCCACTAAGTAGAACCCTTTGCAAGTTGTTCGTGTAGTAAAGTGGAATTTTTTTTAAATGGGCAAAAACATTTTGACCCCGATGGGATTCGGACCAACAAAGGGCCTGAAAGAAACAGGCAAAAATGCCTGATGCCTGAAAAAATTGAAAATCTTTTTTAAGTGTCCCGTTTTTTGTGCGCCACTCTGTAGAAATTTAGGAAATTATCCAATTATAATATTTCTCTCAACACCTCCTATACCGTTAATGATTGCAATGTTGAACCGATACCAATTACGTCTTCTTATCAATTTAGATAACCTTTGAATAGGTTTTCACGAAGGTCAAAGTCGAAAAATAATGATAGGCAAAATTTTTTCATGTAATTTTATGGGGAGTTTGTTTTGACAACTTTTTTCGATTCGCTAAATTGAAAATTCGGCCTTGTGTGGGATTGACACCAGCGGTGTAAAAAAAGAAGGGAAGTATCAATTGAAGTTGAAAAAAATGCATTTTTTACTGTAAAAATATGCATTTTCTGAAGAAAATTTTAAAGTAAAAATATGTACAGTAGCGGAAAAAAAAGTGTTCCACCCCCAAAAGAGTTCCACTTTTGGGAGTGGAACACTTTTTTTTCCGCTACTGTATTTTATGAAAAATGCATTCTAGCAAAAAGGAAAGTTTTTCCGTACAAAAAAATCATGCTGGCAAAAAAAAATATTTTGCGTGCAAAAAAATGATTTTTGCGTGCAAAGGAAATGTTTATCCGATGAAGAATTGTGCTTCCAGCAAGATT
The DNA here is from genome assembly GCA_900406225.1 of Acrobeloides nanus. Classification (NCBI taxonomy): domain Eukaryota; kingdom Metazoa; phylum Nematoda; class Chromadorea; order Rhabditida; family Cephalobidae; genus Acrobeloides; species Acrobeloides nanus. The sequence continues at coordinate 5,358 of OZJO01013003.1, read as the reverse complement.
CAGCTCCAGCACATAAGGCAAACGAAACTCAAGTCTGAACATTGCCCTGATTTCATCACAAGAGAAGAATATCCACCAAATTCACCCGATATGAACCCTCTTGATTATGCCATGTGGAGTATTCTGAAAGAAAAGGCATGCGCAATCCACACAAGGATGTTGAAAGTTTGAAGCGCGCATTGATCAAAGCTTGGGATAAAATCACTGTGGAAATGTTGGAAAAAATTGTTGACAATTTTCCCAAGTGGTTGAAAGCCTGTGTAGGAGCTAAGGGCAGTCATTTAGAATGAAATGAAAATTAGCAATCGCACTGAACGTGAAGTTTTTTCTTTGTATAGGCTTTTTCTAGAAAGGTGACAGTATTGTGCCACATTTTCTAATTAAAATGTTTTGCCTGGCTGCCTTGATATGTTGTATGATTATCAACTTTTTTGAATAATATAATCTCGTTAAATTTTAACTCCTCCTAAGTTTTTCTCACCTAAATTTTATCGAGTCTCAGTCCTTCAACGTCAACGAAAATGAAATATTTACATTTTTGCATATTTCTGTTAATTTTGAGCATCATCGTGTCAGTTTATTCAAATGAAGAACTTGAATCGTTTCGTTTACTCGACAACACGAATTTTACCCTGGAAAATGGAATCCCCAAATATTACACAACCTATTGCTACGCTCGAGTAAATTGCACAAAAATAATCACCTTTTACCCCAACAGCAATGGAAATTCTTCTGCCATCATCGAAGTAGGAACGTAAGTAAAGATTCGTGTTTGAAAACATGGAACCTTGAGAAAAAAATTGTTCTAAAAATGGAGAATGAAAATGCATGATATCAATAGAAATTTAGGGAACTCGGCAATTACACTACTTCTCTCAACACCTCCTATACAGTTTATGATAGCAATGCTGAGCTGATGCCAATTACACCTTTTAATCTAGTGGGTATAAATTACTACAAGATTATCAAGATGTTTGTGATCAATTTGACTTCCGAAACATCGTCCATGGATGTATGGGATGCCATGGATCATGTGTATAGACGTTGTGAAGTTGCATCGGGAGGCATACCGCCTTCTAGCGGCCCTGAGTGCGATATAAACTTACAATGTTTCGCCTATAAATATTGCATTGACAGTAACATAGCGGATAGAATGCAGGAGCAGTATAATTATATGTATGCTCAAATTTATGGTATATTTAATTTTCTTATGACTTATATTATGATATTCCCTTATGTTATTAGTCTCTTGTTTTCGATCTTAAACGTAGTGCTTTTCATCCAGCTAAAATCATTGAAAAGTCCATTCATGATGTTCGTCGCCATTCAAAGTTTCTATTGTATTTTTTGGTTTCTCTGTTTCTTTCTCTTCACTCTGTTCTTTGGACTCGGAAAAAGCCTTTTAGGGCTTCAATTCAATCGTCTGATAATAAGTTCCTCTAAAGGCATTATCGTCGAGTTTTCCACTATAGCTTTATCTTTGATGTTCCTTTGTAGTTTTGGAATCGAAGCGATAAGATTTTTCAAAGCACTTTCGCGTGTATTTGCAATACGGTTTCCTTTATGGTCTTCAAATAAGTTGACAATGAAACACGCGCTTTTTTCTTGTCTAAGCACATTTATTCTAGGAATCATAGCCTGTGTATTTGTGGTTTTAAGTCAAACTTTTAAATTCTCTCCTAACTATCTTTACCTTGGCACTGTAATAAATATATGTGAAGGGCGCAATCCATATAATGGCTATAGTAACGTACTCTATATACTTTCCGGCTGGGATTGCTTCCCACAATACATACTCTTTGATGAGTTATGCCCTTTAAATATTATAACACTCTTATTGGATTGTTATGTCTTCATTCTTCTTAAACATTCCAAATTGAATGATCAACAGAAAAAACGCGAAAAAGTGCTTAAACTCTTTATCGTAATGGATTTAATCGATGTCTTCTATTCTTGTCTTCGAAGAATACTCATCTTCGTCTTCTTAGATAACAAATTCAATAATTACTATGATTTTTCTTCCCAATGGAGTATGTTTTATTATAATGCTTTTGCAAGATACATATTGACGGTTTTGTATTACATCGATCAGAATTTCTTTAATTTGATTAGGCTTATCTTTTATACGGTCGAAATGGTGGTTTGCCAAATGCTGATGCGACGTATCCAGATTGTTGAAAATCCCTATGATGTTCCGAGAAATTTTGTAGACCGATTTCTATTGAAGTTTACGAAGAAGTTCTATACAAGAGTGCTCAGAGTTCAACCAACAACTACGATCAACAACACGACGAACATAGTTAGTAGATGATTTTGTTAGGTCTTCTGTGATTTGCTGTGTGATTCGACTGGTTCAAATGTTTTCGTTTCAATAACCCCACTTTTTTTTCTAAAAATGGCCCCTCTAGGGGTAATTTTATGCGGGGAATCGATTGCGTGCATTCCGAGCTTGTCTAAAATAAAATTGCCATTTTCTTGCATCAGGGAATCGATTTTTTGCTTCGAAAACGTGTGATCGATTCCTCACATAAAATTACCCCTAGAATAGTGATTTCCAGATAAAAATGCGAAAAATGGCCATTTTCGCTTCGAAAATCCAATTTGTCCCTGAATCAGGGTCAAGGAAGCATTTTCAGAGTTCGTGAATGCGCGCAATCGACTCCCCGATAAAATTATCCCTAGAGGGGTCAATTTTTAGAAAAACTAAACTTCCTGGTCCCAAAAAATTTTAAAAAGCCACATTTTTTTGGCCACCCTGTAACTTATGTGTACCTGTGTTGTTATTTTTTCCTGCTTGGTTATTCCTAAATCGAATTCCCAATATTTTTCAAACACCAACAAAATGATTCAGTTGTTCGAAAATTTCTTTACAATTATCCGGTGGTTTTGTCCTTTATTTGTTGCCATAAAATTATTTTATTGTTCAAATTTTTTTATTAAATCTCATTAATTTCAATTTGACTTTTGATTGCGCGTATTGCCAAGTCGATAAATCTTTCAATCTTTGAAAATGCGCACAATCGGTTCTTCGCATAAAATCACCCCATGAAAATGATTTTTAAGAAAGAATTCAATATGCCCTGAATCAACTGGGAATAGTTATCGAAGCGAAAATCGTCTTAAACAGGGTCAAGTAAATGTTTCATCGCCCAAAAATGCTCGCAATCGATTTCTCGCATAAAATTACTCCAGAAAACTTTATCTACGAAAAATTTAACCTGAAAACGCTTCCCTGACTCTGAATCAGGGAATCGAAGTGTGTATTGAAGCGAAAATCGAAAATTTTTGAAATTCTGGAAGTAAATTTATTTGGGGAATCGATTGCGCGATTCTGAAAAGATCACCAATTCTTCCTTTTTTAACCAAGAATTTGATTAGCAAAAAAATTATTGAAAAAATTTTCTTTTCTAATCGCCTATTTGTTGTCCACTTCATTTCTTATATATTTTTGAATAAATTTTAATGTATAAGGTAATAGTTTGAATACAAAATACCCGTCGATTTATTGAAGAAAAAAATATCAAAGACTTAATAAAATCTAATTGAACAGAAGGCTGTTGAAATATCTAGAACAATGCAAAATCCCAGTTCGACACATTTCCGTAGTCCTAAAAATTTGTTTGAATTCAGGAGATTGCTGCTTGTGTGTTATCAACATACCTAACAACAGACATTCGTCATGGTCGACTTTATTTCTGAAATAATGAAATTTTCTGATATTGAGCACTTCTAGTGGGTCAAACAGCCTCAAAATATCTGAAAAATATATGAAACCTTTTTTCATAATCCACTAAGTAGAACCCTTTGCAAGTTGTTCGTGTAGTATAGTGGAATTTTTTTTAAATAGGCAAAAACATGTTGACCCCGGTGGGATTTGGACCAACAAAGGGTATGGTTTCGACCAAGCACTCTATCCACTATACTAGACGAACAACTTGCAAAGGGTTCTTACTTAGTGGCTTATGAAAAGAGCTCATATATTTTTTCATATGATTGTAACTTACTGGACTGGTCCTTTAAATAGGGTTATATTTCATTCTGCATAGGCTGTTAGAGTAACATTTCATTCTGCAAATTTTCATTTCGAGCAAAAACTCCATTTAAAACAAAAGCACGGCGCACAAATTTGTGCTAAAAGTGGCAATATGCACAAAATCAAATAAAAACATTAATTATTGTTGGAAAAACATTTTTAGGCATAAAAAAGTAGTTTTTAAGTATGTGCCTTTTGTTTCTAGCTAAAAATCAGTACTTATACATCACACATGCACAAGCTTACGTAAGACATGTAGTAGTATCCGGCAAAAAAATTGAAAAATATGTAGTATTGGGCAAAAAATTGAAAAATATGTAGTATTTGGCCGGCGGGCAATACTACGAATTTTACGTTATGTTGACCAAAAAAAGGTCGCCCAATCGAAAAAATATGTAGTATTGAAAATTTTGACGTAAGACCTTGTGCATGTGTGTAATTGCTGCATTTCAATGTGCAAAAAAATTTCGACTCCAGCGGGAGTCGAACCTGGGTTGCAAAAAACGTTAACCAGCTATATTCCCAACTGACAAGGATTCATCAACTGGTGCAACACGCGGACTTTCAAATAATAGCGGGCTTTTGAAAGTTTAATATCTAAGAAATTTTTTAAGACCGGAGCTGGCGGCTAATGGGGAAGAAAATTTTTTGCTACGACTCTTGAAAGCCAGGGTCCCTATTATATAGGGGTATCGCGGTATATGTCAACATTTTAAGCCATTTAACCCCAGTTTTTGAGTTTACTTTGGGCAACTAACCCAAATTTGAGCTCTTCTAACGTTGTGCTACAACTTTTATTTAGAGTTGATGCGATCATGACTTCGATATAACCGCTAAATACTCAAAAAACCTTTGAAAATGTCAAAAAACCACATTTTTGCGTTTTTTATAATTTTTGTAAACAATATTTTTCTACAGATTACTCCGAAAATAACTGCCATCGGAGTGCATTCATGTAGGGCATGGTGTGTAGTGCACGAATATACCCCGTATCACCAATAAGAGTGGGGTCCCTGTGGAGATATGGCATGAAGAAGACACATTCCTCAACCCCTAAGGTTAAGGACCCCACATTCATCCTAGTTGATCTCTGGCTATACGAGGCCTAGGCCAAAAGTGTCAGGCTATGGACTATCTTCGGATCAAGACCTTTCAAACATACTTTACAGTTTTTTCGGTTTGGATCTCTACACTTAGAAAAATTAAAAACAATTTTGGGACCTGAAAAATCTCGATTTTTACGATTGTTTGTTTTGTTTTTAATTCTAAAAATCGAAGAAAGAGGTTTAGACGAAGATTTTTTTTTGTTTGCAAGAGGAGTACAC
>OZJO01013002.1:0-16076 GCA_900406225.1 Acrobeloides nanus | reverse complement strand
ATTTTCCTGGAATTTGTGTTAAAAAATCAACATTTTTGCCTCTGGGGCAGAAAAAAATTATTTTCAAAAAATCGCTCGTAACTTTATTTTTCAACATTTGAGGAAAATTTTAAGACCAAAATTATAGAAAATGGAAACGAGGAAAAGCTTCGCAAAGCTTTTAAAAATTTTGATTTTTTCAGTAAGAAAATTCAGTGCAAATTCCTTGAATCAATCAAAAATTGAGTATTGAAACGATTATTTTTTTTGAAGACTTTTTTCTCATTTTCGGTCGCCGTGGACGTCTAAAAAGTCTGTTTTTAGAAGAGAAATCTAAAATTTTCATATTTTCACTTCAATACACACCCTGATTATGGGTCAGGGAAGCATTTTCAAGCTTCGGGAATGCGTGCAATCGATTTTTCGCATAAAATTAGGGGTAGTAGGGTCATTTTTTGCAAAAATTCAAAAAAAAATTTTTCGCCTTTAATGTACCGCAATTTTCCCCCCATCCCCCTTTAATTGCGTGGTTGTGGTTAGGCATCCTTGAGTAGTTGTGACACTCTAAAAATGCCATATTCGTGTTCCTCGTACCCGAAAACCTACCCCTAGTGTCCTCAATTGGTCAATTTAACCTTATTTTAGTAATTTTACGATTCGTCTAAAAAATACAACTCGAACATAGCTGAGCTTTAAAAACAAAAGAAATGAAAAAAGTGGGAAATTGTGAAAATGGTATATAGAGCGGCTCTTCAAAAGGGTGTGTAGCTCGAAGTCTTTGTGGTACCCCATTATGATTTTTCACCAAAAATGATCAAATTTTCACTAAAAATGTCCAAAATTTTCCATTTTTTAATCAAAATTCAACATTTTTTCGCCAAAAATCGTAATTTTCTTAGATTTTTGCATAAAAACAGCGTTTTCCAACAAATTTTTTCCAAGTTGGGTCCCCCGAAATTTTTTTCTGGGACGCCCAACTGCATGTGTGATTTCGACCACAGGAAAATAGAGAAAGTCGACTGTTGTCAAATGTCCTCGTCCCCAGAGGTCGAAAAGGGGCCGAGGCCCCAGGGCCTCGACCTATTTTTTCGACCCCTGCTAGTCCCCTTATAGTCGTTGACTTTCGCTTATTTTTTATACTAAAAACTCCATCTTTTAATTAAAAGGTTTATTTTTTTCTTGTTTGGACTCGACTATGCATCTGTATTATGTTTTTTTATATTTAAATTTTGCGCACTCATTCCTAGGTCATTTCTCAACGTGCGTCTTCTTTTTTTTAAACCCCGAAGCAATAGTGAAATCTCTTTATTCCGTGCTAAAACTTTTCTTTCCGTTGATCTTATCTCACTTGCGCGTTACTCCTTTCTTCGTTGAATTTTCCTTTCTCGTTTATAACAACAATAAAGGAAAATATTCTGTGCACTTTTCTCAGCTAATTATTAATTGCTAATGAGAATGTTTCTAGGCATTTGTGATGAACATTTATGGGCTTCCGACACTGTTTTGGTAAATCGTCTGAAGTATGTTTTTAAGACTGTTCAATTTTTCTATCACTTACAGGGTGTTCCAAAAAAATCGCCATCTGGTAATTTTTTGGCGAAAAGTTTTTAAAAAATTTTTTCTCCAAAATGACTCAGATTATTTTTATACGAGAAATAGATTGCGCGCATCGAAAACCTTGAAAACGCCTCCCAGACTATGAAATATCCAATTTTCGTATTTTCAAGTAGGAATTACTACCGAAAATAACTGAAAAAAGTGCGAAAATCGTATATTTCACTGCCTGAGAGGCATTTTCAAGGTTTTTCGATGCGCTAAATCGATTTTTCGCATAAAATCCCCTAGTAATTTTGGAGAAAAATTTCGCCAACAAATGACCAAATGGCGGTTTTTTGGAACATTCTGTACTATTTTTAAGGATCGAGATATGGTAAGGAGAGGAAAATCTCTATTGTCACTAGTATTTGAGAGAAAAAGAGTTGTTAAAGACGACGACAATATGAAAATTGCTAGTGCTAGCTTACTTCATGCCTTAATTGTTATATTTTTGGAATACTTCGCATGGGGTCTACTTACAGTACCGGTTATAAATGTATGTTTTTGTGGTTTATCTATGATTCAATGGCATACGCGGGGGGATTGCGGCCTCATCCTCCTTCTCACTCCGGCCCAAAAAATGGGCATTTTTGGCTGGTTACTGGCGTAGCCAAGGGAGGGCTGAATGGGCGATCACCCCTCCCAGACAAAAGTTCAGTAAAAAAATATGTGTAACCCCTTATGCTTATGATAAAATTTTCAAATTTGACACTTTATTTTTGGCTAACTTTGAGAGTACCGTCCCACCAATTCGGAACCGCTACGATCGATCATGCAGGTCTGGGGCTAGGCCACGAAAATTTTTTGCCTTTTTTGAATTTTTTTCGATCAACCGCACTCTCATTCATGCGAGTCTGCATACGCTACTACTACGATTGCCACCGCTGAAAATTGAGACCATCGGAACAATTTTGGTACTAGTATGTTACGGGGACCCACTTGAAAATTTTTTTAAAAGTTTTTCAAGTATAACATGTAGTATAAGTAGTATAACATATGGGCTATTTTTTGGTGTAGAATCTAAAAATTGCATTTATAAATTATGAAAAGGCTTCTAACAACTTGAAATAAATCATTTACACAATATATGTACGACCACACAAGGATACATAGACTTTCCCGCCAACACGACCACGCAGGGGTACATAGAAATTAAACACATCAACAAGAATCACATGTTATTTTTCAAGTTGTTAGAAGCGTTTTCATAATTTATAAATGCGATTTTTGGATTCTACATAAAAAATAGCCTAAATATGTTATATTTAAAAAGCTTGAAAAAATTTTCAAGTGCGGTTCCGTACCATACTAGTACTGCAATTTTCATCGGTGACTATTGTAGACAAGCCTGTTTTTATTTCAAAAATTTATATGAGAAAATTTTAGGTCCTTGCTGAAACTTTTCCTAATAATAAATTTTTGATGAATGGATTAATACTTGGTGTCAAGGTACTTTTAGTTTTTTTACTACTAATCTCAAATCTTTTTTAGGGTATACTTTCATTTTTGAGTGCTCCTCTACTTGGCGCTTTATCCGACCTTTATGGAAGGAAGAAATTTTTGTTATTAACAGTATTTTGTACATGTATGCCTATTCCATGCCTTAAAATTGCTCCTTGGTAGGGTTTTTTGAAGTTTATAAAATTGTAAAATTGCTTTTTAAGGTGGTACTTTACATTGTTTACGTTGAGTGGCTTCTTTTCCGTGACTTTTAGTGTGGTTTTAGCTTATGTTGCGGATATAACCGAGAAAAATGACAGGGCTACAGCTTGCGGCTTGGTTTCTGCAACATTTGCAGCTTCATTGGTAACTTCGCCGGCTCTTGGAGCGTGGCTATCGAAAAGCTATTCGGATAATGTTGTTGTTTTAGTGGTACGTGTTGATTTACCTAGAGCTGGGAAACCGAGCCGAAACCGCATGTTTGAAAAACTGATAAAAAACGAAAGGAAAAAAGCCGACCGAAGGTTAAAAAATCGATCAATTTAACGACTTTTCGATTTTTTAAGAAGCTTTTTTCCAAAAATGTCCAAAATTTTCCTTAAAAAAATTTTGTACTTTTTCATGAAAAATCATTAAGAAAATTTTTCGAATTTTGCACCAAAAATGACCATTTTCACACCAAAAAATGATTATGTTTGCACAAAAATGACCATTTTTGCACCAAAAAAGAATAGATATGACCCCTAGCTTTTGTTGGTTATGCCACTGTGGACGTCCCCTTTTCGAAAAAATTTCACTTGATCTGTTTTCCCTGTTCTAGATTTACCCTCTTCCCAAGGATGGGGAGATGATAAATTTACACAAGCACCAATTTTTTATAGGCCACTGTGGTCTTTCTTGCTGACGTTCTATTCATAGTGTGTTGTGTACCTGAGTCTCTACCGGTGAAAGCTCGTCAAGCACACCAAGATCAGATCTCATGGGGCAATGCAGATCCTCTCTTTACTCTCAGGGTAGTTGGTGAAGACCCCACTGTGCTAAGGCTAGCTATTGTTGTATTCTTATCTTATTTACCAGAAGCTGGTCAATTTTCATGCTTTTTCGTGTACTTAAAACTGGTATATATAGGATTTATTTTTATGCGAAGTTTAGCACTTATTTTTAGGTAGTCGGTTTCTCACCCGAGGCTGTAGCCGCATTTATTGGCTTGGTTGGAATTCTTTCTGTGATAGCTCAGACTGGAATTTTACTGCTAATAAATCAGTCTTTTGGTCCTAAGCATACGATTACGATTGGCTTATTTTTCCAGTTCCTACAACTTGTATGGTACGGACTTGGAACGCAATACTGGATGATGTGGGCTGCTGGATTTTTGGCGGCGCTGAGCCAAATGTCCTATCCTTCAATTAGTGCCTTTGTTAGTCTGCAGACGGATAGAGATAAACAAGGCACTGTGCAAGGTGTTCTAACGGGTATTCGTGGACTTTGTCAAGGTTGGCCAGAGTTAAAGTTTCTCTACGTCTGTGTTTTTCAGGTTTTGGACCTGCCTTGTTTGGATTTATTTTCTATATGTTTAATATGGATCTTTCATTGGACAAAGATGAAACCGGTCACATTGGAGTCGGACCTCAATTTCCTATGCCGAATATTCGGATGCAGCCGTTTAATAACAAAATTATTGCTCCTAGCAGAAATATTACGGTTCAAGAAGAGATACCTATTTTTAATACGGTAAGAGCTCTGAAAAATTTAAAAGTTGCTCGTTATTTTTCAAAAAAATTCAAAAATCGAGTTTATGATCAAAATTCAAAATTTTAGCTAAAATCGAATTTTTGAGTTTTTGATCAAAATTCGAAATTTTTATTCAAAAATCGCTAAAAAAGCTTAAACGGCCGATGATGATCTTATTTGCTACTCTTGAAAAAGCATGATGACAAATGTAACCACCAAAATCAAGGACTGAGGTCGTTTAAATATGCAATTTTTATGACAAACACATTTTTTTACTTTACATGTTTTATGTGAAGTTTTACAGGTTGCCCCAAAAAAGGGCAATTTTTGCGTGCAAATTTTCGCGAAAAATTTTTTCGAACGAGTCCTTATGGGGGGTTCCTATTTCGAGGAATCGATTTGCGCACAAAAATCTTGAAAACTCTTCTTTTGACTCTGAATCAATCCAAAAATCTAAAAAAATCAATTTTTTACTAATTCAGAGAAGCGTTTTCAAGATATTAGACGAGGAATCGCGCAAACGATTCCTCGTCTAATAAACCCCCACTTAGGGTTATGTTGAGAAAAATTTAAAGAAATTTTTTCACGACAATTTGCTCAAAATTGCCCTTTTTGGGGCACCCTGTAAATTTCCTATTTGTAGCGACTAATACCGGGTCCACCATTTTTGGTTGGTGCTTTAATGGTCTTCCTAGCAATACTAGTGAATCTTTCTCTGCCGAGTAGTATTTCTGGGAAGAAACTCCTGAGGAGAGCAAGCTCCGCTTCTAAGCATGATACTACTCTGCTAATTGAAGATAAAGATTAAATAAAAATTTGTTATGTGTTACTTGTTTAATTGCAATATATGTTTTCATCTATGTTTCAAACGTTAAAAAGGTATGAAGCCCCCATAAATTTAGACCATCAGAACTTGGTTAGGTTTTTCTCGTAGCAGCTCAAAGCTCTTGGAATCATGTTTTTCGTAGAATTATTTCAATTAAAGTTTGGGCTTCCGATCTTTTTACACTCTTCCTATAATGCAACAGTGGTTTTTTACCGTGACTTTTATATGTTCGATTTTTAGAATCTCTTATTTGATTTGTATTTTCTAAAGGGGTTCTTTATTTCATTGGACAAAAATTATATGGAAAATATCGGATTAGGCACTAATTTTTAGGCCTATTTTATGTCTAACAATTTATTTAAAGTGATTGTTTTGTTGTTTAAAGTGAAGTTGAATTTTTTATCAGGAAACCTTTCTACATGTCTGAAAGCGATATCGAGACCTAGCTAAAATTGTTCCTCATATATGTCATATATGAGGAACAACTTCCTATCAAAAGTGAAGGAATTTTTTCCAAACAAGCAACTTTTCATTTTCTCTATACCCCTAAAAGGGTCGATTTTTACGGAAAATTTAACATACAAATTCGTAAATATTAAATTAATTTTGCTTTGGAATCATATTCTCTATTGTTAAAAATCATTTTTCAGCTAAAATTAGTTTTAAAATTGAAAATTTTCGAATTTTTATATTAAATTTCTCGTAAAAATTGACCCATTTGGGGTATAGGGAAAATCAAAAGTTAGTAAAAATTCCTTCATTTTTGATATGAAGTCATACATGAGGAACAATTTTAGCTAGGTTTCGATATCGATTTTGGACTGATAGGAAGGTTCCCTTGTTAGATTAATTCCGTGAACCAATTTTATTGTGATTAACTTTTAGCCTGGAATTCTTAAGCGTTTATTTTGAACCATGAGTTTTATTGAGATCATTTTTAAAGTTAAATAGTGATGCTCAAATTGCAAAAATGACAAATCTTGTCACCGGAAATATGAGAATTTTAGCACGATATAATTCATCAGTAGTGAAAAATTTGTCACAAAAATGACCTATTTGTCAGCATTGACACCACGAATCATTTATATCGTGCTCAATATTCGCATATTTCCAGTGCAAAGTTGGTCACTTTTTGTAGAATATACTTCAAAAGAGTTAAAATTGTTGTGTACAAATTTTTAATGTTTTATTGTGAATAGGATAAAAATACATTAGTGCCTAATTGTTTTTTATTTTTACAGTTAGTACCGGAACTCGAGCGCTTCCTTCGCGGTTTCTCCGAAATACTAAGCTTATGGAATTTAAAAAGGTGACAATTTGTTGTCTCCGATTTTGATGATCTTAGTGTCAATCATCTTCTCTCATCGTCCCCAACAACTTTTGCAATAGCACTATCAGTTTAAATCAAGCGTTCCTGAGATCGTCTGGACACACACATTACACTTTTAATGTAGTAGGATTCAAAACATAATCATATACTATATTTTAATTTTGTTATATATTCCTCGTGCTATAACACTTTATATGGGTGATTATTTGTACATTAAATGANAATGTAGTAGGATCCAAAACATAATCGTATACTATATTTTAATTTTGTTATATATTCCTCGTGCTATAACACTTTATATGGGTGATTATTTGTACATTAAATGATATTTTTTACATGTATTATTTACTATGAATTAAACAGTTTTTTCAACTGGTTTTTTACTTTGATTTTTTATGAATTTTTATAAAGATGTTTAATTTTTTTTAGAAAGATGAGGTGGAAAAGAAACACAAAACTCTTAGAAGTAGAATCCACAGAGCACAAATTTTCAGACAGAATGCTTGTTAAAATTGGCCAGGCTTCAATTAATAATGAGGTTTGTTTTGGAGCTGATTTATAGCCTGGCTTATGGATAATTTTAAATTTCTTCAATACAGTGAACGCCATGGTATATTGGTCCTGCGCGCTGCGGAGTTTGGCATCACCGGCACTAACAAGGGTTCGGTTCCATACGCTAAAAGATTTAACTACTTAGGCATCCCTGCGTGATCGTGTTTTGGTTAAATTTTCATCGTCCCCTTCAAAACACGACCACGCAGGGATGCGAGTAGTCTATTGAAACTTTATAAATGCACATCATAAAACATACAATTTACTGTTAATTTGAATAACAACGAAGATGATTTTATTGGCTGAATTATAAGGAATTAACATGCTAGCGCTTGGGGAAAATCTACTCTTGCAAGATGAGGAATTCGATAATTGGATTGTCGATCTCGGGCTTATGCATTGTTGCCAACTATCCTTTAAGTGCAACAATGATATGAGACTCTATACTATAGGAACTAAGAAATTTTGGAATTGTAATCGAAGAAATTGCCTAATCGGAAAAAAGTCTTCGTTGAGTGATCAGCATTTTCTTAACCCAACGACCCTCTTTAGGGTCACAAGAATTTCAAAAAAATTCAGAAGAACAAACTCAACTCGCTATACTTCAACCAGAATCTGTCCCAGTTAATGAAGATCAAATATCAATGGAGACGGAATCTTCAACTTCAAATATTACTATTTTGCGGAGATCTACAAGAAGTAGAACATTAACTTATAGTTCTATTTGATCTACTACGGATGAATATCATGAAAATCGACACAGACAGAAAGATCGAACTTGGGTGCAAGATCATCGTGATAGTTCTGGAAATCGTGAAGTCGCCAACAGAAGAATTGATAAGAATTCTGTTAACTCTGTCAAATGCATTGGTTCCATTGAATATGGTCGAAATGAAGGAAATTTATTAGAATACTTCCCCGAATACCTCGATTCCGGCAATTTCGATAACAACTGCCCCTTTTGTACAGCTAAACTCCTCAGAAGCGAAAATTTGTAACAAGAATTGCATGCATATACTGAATCAGGAAAAGGTTTTCATATCTTGTGAATGCGAAATTGAGATCCCTCGCATAAAAATACCCCTAAGGGTCATTTCCCGAAAAAAGTTAAAAATTTTTGGGGTAACCAAAGTGGAATAGTACCAAAATTTTGCATATCTGATTATAATCAATTTTTTAGGCATCTGAATCAACTTCTCAAGAAATTTCCAATGAACTGGAGCTTGTTTCAACGTTTGATCAAATTCTGAAGCTGACTTTAAACCGAGATTTTTTGATCAATAATTTTCCACTATCGAAAACTAGAAAGAAGAAATTTCCACATTTAACATCATTGCATTTGTTTGTCGAGAAAGTTATTGAAACTCTAAAAAGAGGATGGGAAAATAGAGTTGCGAATTTTTTGATTTTTTGGAATAAAGTACAGGTAAAAAAATTGCGAAAAATTTCCTCATTCAAAAAATGCGATTGTTTAAGTCGACTGCTACACCTTTGAAGAAACCTAATATTTTGATAGAAGATAGTGGTTTGCTTGAAGAAGAAACCGTTTTAATCGGATTGAGATTTTTGTCTGATTGGAAGAATCCGGTTACTCGTGGGCCTCCAGCTGATGCAGTAGGTATGGAGAGATTTTGTTTGACTCTATTTATTTTGTACTATTTATCGACCTATACCAGAAACCACACATCAATAGATTGCTTGTTTATATGCTGAAAATGCAGAATTTTTGGTTTAAAAAATGTCAAATTTTTGTTGAAAAATGGAAACATTTGGACAATTTTGATTTTTTTTTGATAACGCTTGTTTTTAAGCTGAAAATACTCGGAAAATTACAATTTTTGCAGAAAAAATGGAAAATTTTGGATATTTTTTGGTGAAAAAATAGGAAATTTTGGTCATTTTTGGTGACAAATCGTTATGGGGGGACCATTAGGATTTTTAGAAAAAATTTTTCTAAACTTAATTTTTTTAGAAGCCAAAGAATTTCGAGAATTTTATGGTGAAAAATCCGAACTTCGAAAATTTGTGGACAATGCCATTTGTGAGGCTGTTGTATGGACTACTGGAGTTGATGAAGAAAATTTGCAACTGATCCCAATTTTGATTGCCAAGCACTTGTTATCGTTACACTTCAAAATTTCCGAATCAAAATTGGACTTGGTTACAGCATTTCCCATGGATTTGATTAGCCAGATCAGCTCGTTTATGAGGGTGACTCAAGCCTATGACAAGCTAGCTCAAACTTTAAGAACGCTGAAAGATTTGCCATTAACCGTGGTCAATATTCAATGCTTTTCTTCTTATTACCGGAAAACTGAGGTATTTTTTGTATTGCTTGGTATGAAATTTGGTCTTGTACACTTTAGCCTCCTCCCAAATTTTTGGGGGGCCGAACCGAACCGATTTAGGGGGGGGGGCTAAAGTGCATAAGTAAGTTTTTGAAATTTTATATTCTTTTTGTGAAATTTAAAATTTTATGTGTTGCTGTTTTTGTATGTAAATTTTTAGCCCTTTCCGCCACCTGTGACATTGCCAGAAAAGGATAAAAATTGTTCGGTGGATGGTGATTTTCTTAAATTGAGGCCTAACTATCATGCACAGTTATTTTATAACCCTTCTATTGAAGGTAAGAATTGTTGTTGTTTGAGACGTTGCTAAATTCTTTATCATAGTGAGGTTCCGGGACGCACATGGTCTAATGGCTAGGACTCTGGCCATTCATATTATTGGGTTTGATCCCACTTCTTTATATATCGTTTTTGATGCATCCCTGCGTGGTCGTATGGCTGGAAAATCAGGATTAGTACTAACTAATCCTGATTTTTCTGCCATACGACCACGCAGAGATGTATCAAAAAAGCTATATAAGGATCCACGTTTTTTTCGTTTCAATGTACACGTTGCCTGATTCAATAAAAAGGTTCGTGGTAGCCAAAAAAATTTTCGACTATACGGCACTGCCCAGTACCAAAGGTCAACAAATATACCACTTATTCGCGCTACCCGCTTTTTGGAATCTTGTCATTATACATAGTTGATTTTTAGTTATGATTTCTTTGGAACAAACCGGTAGATGGGGTGATAATATGCATGTTATTGCCAAATTGAAAACTGCTTTTTATATGGAGCTGGCCAAAGCGTTGAAGGTTCAAAAATTCAAAACATTTCCATTCGAATCAAGAATTTTGGTGATGGTGGTATGTTTTGCACAAGTGGACAACAGGGAGGAATTTACCCCTCCCCTCTCCTAACCAATCCGGCAAAAAGGCCAAAAATAGAGATCTACTCGGCATTGGAGCGTCTAGATTGGTTTCATTAAAAAACAAATGGTCTCTCATTATGGTTTTTCATAAAAATTTTCCGTTTTTAAAAGGTCATTTTTTACATCAAAATCGATCAAATTTTTGTGAAAACCTCGAAAAAATCACCTTCGTTCCCCTTATGTTTTTGCCCAATGGATCCCCTCTTTTTCCCTGTTTGTCCCCCTATGATGCCTTGAGCTTCATTTTAAGGCTTTAAACAATTTCCATTTTTAGGATTCTATCGTTTTCTCCATGTCCATCTTTCAAGCCCGTGAATTAGCCATTCTGAAAAAGCACGAAGATGCTGGAAATAAGGCTCAAATTCCCAAAAATATGGACTCGAAAACAATGGAAAAACTTTTTGTGCACAAACCACACATGCTATCGCAGTTGCATAGGTTGATTCGAATTTCACGTGACAAGAATAAATGATGTGATATTTTTTAGTTTATCTCAAAGATTTTCCGCATTTGGCGAGAGTTGTCAATTGGCACGTCGTTGGCTGTCCTCGCATTTTTTGGGTGATACTTTCGAAGAAGTCGCATTGGAATTGCTGTTGGCGAAAGTGTTTCTGGATAGTGATGTGAAAGAAAATTTGCAACCGATGTAATTTGTCAAGAAAATTTTTCTTTTTCTACTCGATTTTTTAAGGACACCATTTGCTGGTTTCACTCAATTTTTGTACTTACTGGTGAAACACAATTTTGTCCAAGAACCCATTTTGGTTGACGTGAACACCACTTGGTCAGCTAGCAAGAAAGAGGAGATAGTGAAAAATTTTCAAAAAATGAGACCAGTTTTACCAGCAGTGACTATAATTACGCCTGAGGATGAGATTGGATCAAGGTAGGAAAAAAGTCTCCATGATTGTAAGATAAAACTTTTTTTCTAGGTTTACTCGTTCAAAGCCCGAAGCCGTTTTATTAACGCGAATAATTTCCTTGGCGAACGTGGCGATTAAGGCAATTTCTGGGCATGTGATGGGTAGTTTGGAGCTTGATTTTAAGGTGAATTGGTTGAAAAAATCGATTTGGTACTACTAAGCATTAGCTGCATCAAATGTCACTTCGTGGTCAATCATGTCTATCATACATGGGCAAGGTGGGGGGGGGAGCGTCTGATGAGAGGGTCTCCCCGGGCTAAGTTGGCGACCTTTTTTTTGGTCGACGTGCCCCGCGCGTCGAAAATTTCTTATTAAATCTTTATAAGCAAGAGTAAACCCGAGTGAGTGGGTTGGGAGGGGGCCCCCTAACTTGGACTTCGTCCGGCCGAGTGAGAGGGTTATCCTAATTTTGGGCCGATGAGTGAGAGGGTCCCCCTAATTTGGCCGATGAGTGAGTGGGTTGGGGGGGGGGAGGCTCCCCCCTTGCCCGCGTATGATGTCTATCATTTTGTGAATCCAATGAATCGCCAAGTTCATTTTGGATTCAATCGAAAACCCCTTATAGGATTCTTTTAGAAAATTTTATCAGAAAAATAGCCCTGTAATTTGCGGCAGCTAATGCTTTTAGTTACCATTGATTTTTGATCCTTGTTAATTTAAAAAGAAATCGATTTTTTCATCACTTATTACCCGTTTT
Source organism: Acrobeloides nanus (assembly GCA_900406225.1). Taxonomy (NCBI): domain Eukaryota; kingdom Metazoa; phylum Nematoda; class Chromadorea; order Rhabditida; family Cephalobidae; genus Acrobeloides; species Acrobeloides nanus. Next base: position 3,740 of record OZJO01013002.1, on the reverse strand, counting down.
TCAGACCTTGTTCCACGGTGACACTTCAATCTACGACATAGTCATCAATTTATTACACCATCAGGTTGCTAGAAGCCATTCTCAACATGAAGCCGATTCCAAATCGAATTCGTCCATCCTCCCAATAATCGATTACGACCCAGTGGAAAAACTTGTAGCCGAGTTGAGAAACTCCTATGATTCCGTGGCACTTTTCTTCTATGATAAATATGGTGGTAGCTCAATTGGCGTCTTGTTAAGACCAAGTTTCCGCCAGAATCGACCTGTAAGAATTTCAAGCTGTCAAATCCGGGCCAAGACCAAAGACGGCACCGAACTTTTACCCGACGTTCAGGCTTTGATCGAAGATTTTCGAATCATTGGAAAACGGCTGATTAAGGAAATTGAGATAAATCCTTCATTGAAAATTTAGGCTTATATCCAAGTTGTTATTTGTTGTTGTTATTCATTTTTGTTGAGTTTAATAAATTTTTTATTTGTTGTCGATATATATTTTGTTTAACGAGGCTTTAACCTTTTGATAACTTGCTTTATTTGGTAATGTTGGACCGAGGCAGCAATTTTCTACCTCTCCAAAAATGGGCCGGTTTCGGTTTTTCGTGGCCTAGGCCTGACGGGTCGTAAAGAACCGCGGCCTTTCAACATTCCTGCCAGCGCTTATTTTGTTTCTGGAACAGACCAAAATGGCGGATTATCATGAGTGATAGCTTAGCGTGAGTCAACTGTACATCATTTTAGCTAGTCACAATATTTAAGCCTAAAATGGATGACGATCTCAATAACCTTATTGCGGATTTTGGTAGTGCTGGAGTATCCCAGCTAAATCAACACCAGGTTCATCCACGATTCCGAGAGTTCAAGAATGAAAATAAGGAGAAGGAAAAGCAACGACAACGACGTCAAGACGCTTTGGAACGCCAGAAAAGGTTGAGGAGCATTTGACTAATTCCGAAAATGAAATTTGGGAGCAAGATCCCCTGGTTGCCACCACTTAACGTTGACGAAAAATTTTTATTTTATTGAAATTACCCATTTAGGGGTAATTTTATGCGAAAAATCGATTGCACAAAAATTGAAAATTGCTGGAGTGCGCGCGATCGATGTTTCGCATAAAATTACCCCTAAATGGTAATTTCTGGAAGAAAATAAAAATTTTTTGCCGAGTTTAGTCAACGTTAAGTGGCGGCAACCAGGGGAATTTGCTCTGAAATTTGCATATTTTCAGCGCTCGTGAAGATTTTGTTTTGAAACTCCGTGGCTTAATTAATTCAACTCCCAAGAAGGACACCAGCCCAGGTGTTCAACGACCTCGTCCAAATAGGGAATTTGCCGATCAGTTTATGACTAGCGAATGGCTAGTGGATATTCCAGAAGATTTTGAGGAGTGGGTTATGGTGCCCTGTCCATCAGCACGTCGTTGTTTGTTAGTGGCTTCAAATGGGGTGACCACAGCATATTCAAAGAAAGGATTTGTGATCAACCAGTTCCCTTCTCATTTACCGGGTGGTAACTACAGCCAACATAGTAAGCTATGGGACCATCCATAAATTACGTTTGCAAACGGCTGAAATTTGCATAATTTTTGAGTTCTGGTTGAACCGTCAAAGTGACGATTTTTCAGGAATTTTTCAATCTTCGTCGAATTTTTGAAAAAGTGCAAAGTGGAACCAAAAAATGAACTAAATACTATAAAGCGCACACTTTACAGTTTTTTAGTGCATTTTTTGGCTCATCTTTGCACTTTTCGTTTTGTGCAATAGGCCCCTGAACTCGAAAATTATGCGAATTTTATCCGTTTGCAAACGTAATTTATGGATGGTCCCCTATTTTTGATGGCACATTATACATCACATTTTTTTAGAAAACAGTCTAACAATACTTGATTGTTTTATAACCGAGCGTCGACACCGCGAGAGCAGCAGCGAAACTTCAAAAACGTCGGAAAATCCAAAACGAATCTGGGTAGTGGATTTGATCTGCTGGAACGACCTGTCTTTCACAGAATCCGAATTCGACTGCCGACAATTCATGTTGAAATCAAGGCTGGAAGAGAATGGAAATTTGCATGAACAAAGCGCCAAAAATCCATATGCTATTGTTGCTTTGCCTTGGTGTTATTGTAAAAAAGAAGCGATGACTGAAATGATGAACCGAGAATTTGATTTTGAGCTCGACGGAGTGTTGTTTTACCATCCTAAGGTGAATCAATTGGTCTCACACAGCGAGCAGCGGATTTTTCAATTTTTGACGATTTCTCGATTTTTTCAATTTTTAATAAATTTTATCAAAAATTGAAAGATTTTTTTGAATTTTTTACGAATTTTTCAATTTTTGATTAAGGACACGAGACACACATCGTGTCCTAAAAGTATGCCCCTTTGATGCCCTGCCTCTATACTTTTTGCTATTTTTTATAGCATTCATTTTAGGTTCTATACATACCAGGCCAAAATGCGATGATCGGTTGGCTAGAGCCATGGATGATGCCCGAAATATTAGATGTACCCATTCCGGAACGACTTCAAAAGCCAGAAAATCGAGGTGAAAATGCCAAAGACTATATGGCTCGATTCGAATCTGTCAATTCCCAATCAATGTACATTGGTGGTGCGGATCGTTACACAGGACGGTTGAACATCCAAAAAGATGTCGAAATGAATGAACAAAGTGATAAAAGTTGTGCACTTGATCTCAGCAATACTTGAATTTCGTTTTTTTGTTTATTTAAGTTGAGTTTCATCAATTTGTATAAATTTATTGAAAAAACCAACTCTAAAGTATAAACACACAAATAGGTGGACGAGGAGAGGAATTTCGATTTTATAAAAAAGCTCATAATTTTTTTTTAAGAAAATCTTTTTTTGACGCTCGGAGTCACTCGCTCGGTCTTAGTAGAAGAAATGTTGAAAATTTTTTTCTTGCCCACTAGTTACAGAAGTGAATGTGAGAGTTGACCTGTGTTCCGGTCAGTGAGAATTTTGGTTACCTCCCCCCCCAATTCATATCCAAGAGCATGACAGAAGCTCATGAAGTGCCAGATTTCAGAAAAATTCTCGAAAGAAATTCACAGACAGTCAATACTGTTTTTGCAGAACAAAAAATTTCATACAAGCATATTTGTTGGGGGTCGACTGTCAAACAATTNGAAATTCACAGACAGTCAATACTGTTTTTGCAGAACAAAAAATTTCATACAAGCATATTTGTTGGGGGTCGACTGTCAAACAATTGTGAATATTAAAAAACGATTAATAATCGTCAAAAAAATACTAAAACAAGGAAAGCTTCTTTTTAAAATGTTCCAAAAAGTGGCACAGAGCTTTTTTTTGAAGCAACCTAATAGAATTTATTAACACATTTTTGACGACTGGGTCATATATGACCCACTACATAGAATCGAGTAGATAGAATTATTGTTACATCCATTTTGGCTAAACGATAGCTTAACATCCATTTTAGCTAAACGATAGCTTAAGATTTCCTTACAATGGAATCTTAAATTGATTCATTTTTAAAATACGCTCGTTTTTTCTCTAGAAATTTGTGCCGGATTTTTAAAGGAAAATTTTGCTCAAAGAATTTTTTCTTCGATTTTTGAAAAAAACAAAATTTCAATTTTTGAGCAAAATTCGATTTTGAGCAAAAATTTCGATTTCGGATTGTTTTCGATTTATTTTTGAAGATGGTTTGCCCAGTTTGCGGTTCTCGTTCATCCGCATTCACCGGCGTTCGGTTTCCGA